>SCDY01000097.1:0-110762 GCA_004143825.1 Drosophila micromelanica | reverse complement strand
ATGTGTAAACGAGCTGAAATGTTTATAGAACCAGATCGCAGGGTTCAGGGTATCTCCTAGTCGGGCGGCCCCGACTAGAGCCTTCTCACTTGTTAAATTTAACTTTGCCAAAACTCAACCGATTTTCATTATGATGGTCTTTTTGTTCATGGTTCGGTGTCTAGATGAATTCTACATTTCAGTCTAAAAATAAAATTTTTGGTCCAAAAATTATGTAAAAAATTTTCGAATATGTTCCCTAGTGTTTCCATATAAGGATATGTCTCAACTTTCCCCAGTCGTAACATTTGCAAAACTCAACCGATTTTCATAAGGATGGTCTTTTTATTCATGGTTCAAAGTCTAGATGAATTCTACATTTCATTCTAAAAATAAAATATTTGGTCCAAATTCATGTAAAAAATTTTCGAATATATTCCCTAGTGTTTCCATATAAGGATATGTCTCAACTTTACCCAGTCGTAACTTTGCCAAAACTCAACCGATTTTCATAAGGATGGTCTTTTTGTTCACGGTTCGGTGTCTAGATGAATTCTACATTTCAGTCCAAAAATAAAATCTTTGGTCCAAATTCATGTCAAAAATTTTCGAACTTATGCCCTAGTGTACCCGTATAAGGATAGGTCTCAAATTTCCCCAGTCGTAACTTTGCCAAAACTCAACCGATTTTCATAAGGATGGTCTTTTTATTCATGGTTCAAAGTCTAGATGAATTCTACATTTCAGTCTAAAAATAAATTTTTTGGTCCAAATTCATGTAAAAAATTTTCGAATATATTCCCTAGTGTTTCCATATAAGGATATGTCTCAACTTTCCCCAGTCGTAACTTTTGCAAAACTCAACCGATTTTCATAAGGATGGTCTTTTTGTTCATGGTTCGGTGTCTAGATGAATTCTACATTTCATTTTAAAAATAAAATATTTGGTCCAAATTCATGTAAACAATTTTCGAACTTATACCCTAGTGTACCCGTATAAGGATAGGTGTCAACTTTACCCAGTCGTAACTTTTCCAAAACTCAACCGATTTTCATAAGGATGGTCTTTTTGTTCATGGTTCGGTGTCTAGATGAATTCTACATTTCAGTCCAAAAATAAAATCTTTGGTCCAAATTCATGTCAAAAATTTTCGAACTTATACCCTAGTGTACCCGTATAAGGATAGGTCTCAACTTTCCCCAGTCGTAACTTTGCCAAAACTCAACCGATTTCCATAAGGATGGTCTTTTTGTTCATGCTTTGGTGTCTAGATGAATTCTACATTTCAGTGTAAAAATAAAATTTTTGGTCCAAATTCATGTAAAAAATGTTCGAACATATACCCTAATGTACCCGTATAAGGATAGGTCTCAACTTTCACCAGCCGTAACTTTGCCAAAACTCAACCGATTTTCATAAGGATGATCTTTTTGTTCAGGGTTTGTTGTTTAGTTATGCCTAAAAAACCGAGTCAAAAAAGTGATAAATATCGATAACAAGAAAACGGAAAGAGTTATCGATCTCTTGAAATAAACTTGATCTGCGTATGATGTATACGACAGACAGACGGACATGGCTTAATCGACTCGGCTTGTGATCCATAGAATTTAAGCGTTGATTGCTCTGATTGTCTTATTATGTGCAGGAAAACATTGCAAATGGAAATCGTTTATATATATATCATATATATCATGATAAAACGTCATCCAGACATACAGACCTTTTTTTGCATAAACATAAACACAGTCGAACATAAATAAATACAAGTGAAAGACGCAGTTCACTCATAATGCAATGCAATCGGCCATCAGATACAAATGCAGCGCGTGAAATGCTTTTGGTTTTTGGGATTGCATGCGAATTGAAAGCAGCCACGATACAAGTGGCAAAAGTGAGGGCCAAGCTAAAGTATCTGAGTATCTGAATATCTGTTCGTGCGGTCGCTACTTTTTAATTAAAAATATGTACAAACATGCATATGCACAGACACATAGTTTATACATATGAACAGCACATTGCACAGTGGTACACTGGCTCAATGTGTCACACTGGGTCGACATCGTTGCCAAAACGGTAGTAAAGCGTAAACACGCGGAATGTTGTCGAGCGCGACGACAATTTGTTTCAGAAAATGCTTGGCAAGGCGCCCACTAAAGCACAGCAATAAAATGAACCAAGGGGCAATAGCGCATCTGCAAAAACAAATGCAACAGAAATGCAGCAGAAAGGCATCAGCTCTATCCAAAGAATTCCAGAGTAACCCCAACCTCTGATCCAGTATCTTTCACCTGTAGCTTGCGACAGATCATACAAAATAAAATTGGAATGCCAATTAAAATGTTTGTGTTCATTTCTGATTTTATTTTTATTTTTTTGTGCATTATTTCAGGTGTAGAATTAAGTAAACCACAACAAAACTGGCTTGTTTGGCTTGTGCCCTGTGTTTATTGGTACGATCAAAAGCAATACGCATACGCCACGGAGACCGCGACAACAGCTGCGAACGCGCGCCTAACTGGTTGGCGTTGTTGTGACTTTGTGTTGTTGTAGCTAAACTATGGACAAAATTAGATGCTAGACGCAAATACACACACACACACACACACATGTGCACCTACATTTTCAATGTTAGACCACATGCTAAAAATATATTTTGCAGTCGTGTAAATGCCAAGAAAAAAATATTTAAGTCAGCGGGTGAGCGGTTAGCGGCATGCGTCAAGCGTCAGGCAGCAGTCGGCAGTCGGCAGTCGGCAGGCGTCAGGCGGTGGGTGGCGCGCGGCGGGACTCTCTCATATCAAAATCCAATTAAAATCTTTCGCGTGCATTGAATATAAACAAATAAGCGCCAATCGAGCCTGATAGACTTCTCTATATAATCGTCATGCTGCGTCAATAAATTTGGCCAGCCAAGTTGTACTAATTTCTTTGTTCGCAAATATGTATATGTATTAGTGAGGGATGAGCTGGCCGTTAGTCTACTAAATAGGCAAATTCTTGACATCTAATTATTGGTAATAATAAATGGCCTTAAACGCTATAAAAAACAACTCCACAAACGGTGGGTTCTAATTACTACACGAAAGACCTAAAGAGCTTGTGATTCACGCATATATTTATTAATTTCTATCTATGGCGAGCCCATCAACCTTCCTTGCATACTTTGATGTAGAGTGCGTGTGCTCCGGTTTCTCTATATTTATAGTTCTTATTGCACAGTGGCTCTCGAGAGTTGCATGTGGCTTTGTGCTACCGGAGAATTGGGTTAATAGCCTGTTGAGGGTGCAAATAGGCGGTGGCTTTAATATTAATTTATGCAGAGTTGCTCTCTGTAATACCCTGCAAGTTCAGTTGAAGCAATGTTCTATTACCAATAAATATTTAATATAGTCATTCTGCTAGATCTGCATTCGAATGCAGAAATCTTTAATTGCAATTCTTTGAATTTGTTACAAATCAAATTTTCGTTGGAATACGAAAGATTAAATAACCCTTTATTTACATATTGAAGATGTGCGGAAAAGATCTATATTTTCTATGTGTTTTTACAGACACTGCGATTGGAGGATATATGTAATATTTCTTTTAATTTAAGCTATAAAGGATAAACTAGCACTGAAAATTATGACTGACATTTGAAACTTTCCGAAATGGAGAATTTATTATTAACTACTCACGCTTCGGAAGAAGATGTTTTGTTTATTTTAACTTTAAAGTATATTTTGTGAAATAGAATGAAAACTGCATACCATAGTATTCAGCGCAGCTTTCAGAAAATAATATTAAAGCCTTTTGAATAAAAATACACTTTTCGCTAATCGATTAAACTTCAATTAATTTCTACATATATTAAACATGGGTTAAATAATAGTTACGGATTAAATTTGTAGTCTATATAGCCTCTGTCCCTAGTTTCAAAAGCTATCATACGGATGGACAGACAGCAAGCCGGACATTGCACAAACCCAATATTAGCTTTTCACTTCGTGTGTACAAAAGTTTCCAAATGAAACACTGAGAAAAAATTGAAAATATTTCAAGTGTCCAAAAATAAAAAGCAAATGCTTTATGCTGAGCAAGGCGTGAGGAATGAGGAATGTTAGCGCGGAATGACAAGCAAAGAGCAAGCAAATATCTATTGTATTTTTCGGAATCAAATATTTGCTAGTATATGTAAAGGATAAGTTGCTGGCACAGTAAATGAAAATTATTTATATTTTGACAATTCGGGTACGAAATGCAAAAAATAAAAACCTGTTGGCAATAAAATTAAATCAAATATGCAACGCTCGCCAAATAAATAAAATTAGTCACAACAATAGAGTACTGCACAAAAGTTGACTAATGCATCCAATAAATAATCATGAAAGATGGTGTGAAGGTAAAAGTTTTCGTAATGCAAATAGAATCTGGCTACTTTGACGTGGCTTGCATGACAAACGAAGCTGCGTTGGGTTGACACGGCTGCTATTGAAGATGATTATCATGCTTATGTTGATGTTAATGTTGTTGGTGTTGGTGACTACAAATCAAATAAGAGACACAACTCACAGCTCAGACAGCTTCAGTAGAAGCACGTTGGAGCAAATAAAATGTTTTAATTAAATAAAGATGCTCATAATCATGCTGCCATAGTAAAAGGCATCTATGGGACGCACAAAACTGTAACGCCGGCCAGCCAAGCAAAAATCTTGGCCAACGCCAGAGACACGCCTTGTAAGTCACAGACGACAGCCACAACGACAACGACAATGGCTGAAATCTTGCCAAATGCATGAAAGCAAAACAAAAATAAAGACAAAAACAAAAAGATACCACCAAAATCGACCAAATAAAAAAAAAAAAACAAATATTGCAGAAGTGTGCATTATTCACTGTAAGAAATGTCGAAATTAAACGCCAAGTTTGCAATACAAAACATTACATGTGCTCATCATTAGAAGGCACAAAAGGCGCACACGGACGCCGATATAGAAACAGATATACAAGCAGATATGGATGTATACATATGTATATATATGTGTCTATGCTATCGTCGGCTGGGGATGCTTTTGGCACAATCATCCACGTTTCATCTATTGTTCAGAGGTAGATCGCAAGTTCGGATGTTGTTGTACTCGTTGCTGTGGCATAAGTTCCACTTCAAAAAACATAAAATACGCGCATATGTATTTTTAGCAATCCGTTCATTTGATTTACGATTTCATTAAATAAGCTAATGGACATGCTCCGCGCCTCGCTAGCATCAGCGGACAAGAGAAAGGGCAACCTGCTCTGATCAGCGTTTATCTCTTTCTCCCTCTCTCGCTCTCTCTTTTTCCCTCTTCTATACGCAACGAAAGTGTTGGCCGCTGCCACTGCAGGCGACCACCTGTCGTTGTCTGTACGAGCTGCCGGCCACCAGACGCCTACCAATTATGTGTTCTTGCGGCAGGGCACATGGCAAACTTGGCCACAGCCAGTGGGGAGCGGGATCGGCCTAAGAATGCTGCAGGCACACAAGCTAAAGTCCATCTGAATTTTAATTACCCCAAAATGACAACATTGTAATTCACTGACACAATTCTGAGCATTCTCATTGCGATCGGAATCATGCTAGGCTAATAAGCCAAAAAATCACCAATTACTTCAACATAAATATAACCCATTAAAGTATTGTCTATTTTTTCAGCATAACATTGATTTGTTTTCGAATTTTGAAATAGTCAGGGTATGGAATTTTCGGTTAATGATTCAAAACATTGCCTGCCCCTTTCCCTTTTTTTTGTAAATTCGTTTTTAAAATTTTTATGAATGTATTTCTCAGCTGCCATATTTGAAAAGATGTTGCCGCCACACGTGCCGCATTTGTTCAAAATAAATTTGAGCGACAGCGTAGAGAAATTAATAGTTCATCAAGCAGCCAACGCTGACAGACAGACGACGGGCATCGCTATCCCGTCGAAAAGCCAGACGCGGAGACAACAAACAAACTAATGGATACGACTCAACATTTTTCCATTGCCCTTCCCAGTATTTATTAGCGCATGTTCTACTACATTTTGGCTTAAATGTTGCTGAATTTTTTTTTTTATTTTTCTTGCTTATTTGTTTTATTTTTGCTTCCATGAATAATTGCATTTCTAAAATAACTTGACTTTCACTCTATCAGCATTAGTTCAAAACAGAACGCTCTATAAGTCATACAGAAAGAACGCATCATATGTTAATTCTGCTTTATTTTTGTACGTTTTTTTTTTTTTTGGCAACGTGTTGGATGCGATAAAAGTATTACCGCATACGTAGTATTCCGAAGAAAAAAATACGTAACCTCATAAAAATAAAACAAATATTAAATAAGAAATTCCATTTTTTCCGTGACGTTAACTGTCTATTATTCTGCTTTAGTCATAAATCTGACACACTCGAGAAAATCAGTTGACGCTTGCTGGCGGTAAATAGAAGACCACTTTCAAGGCTTTGAGCTTGAATATAATTTAATTTAAGACTTGACAGTGAAAGCCTAAAAAGACTACATTTTCAGGTCTCTTAGTGTTGAAAGAACAATATATATATATTTTTTTTGGTCTATTGGTAATTCACATCAAATTTTATATCAAATTTAAACTGCTTACATATAAAAAAGCAACCCAAAACAAATAATTTGTATCCTCATAAAGCAGAGTATAAATATTTTTATGAATTTATTAATCGTTGTTTATTTAAAATTTATTTTGTTTTTTTTTTATGCCCATGCTAAAGGTGATATTATACTGTCCCGATTATCAAAAGAATCTATGCCCTAGCCAAATAAATACATATGTTATTGATTGGGCTGTCCAATATTCCCATACGAACAAAGTAATCTGTCAGCTTTTAAAATATATGTTCATTTATTATTGAAATTATATCATATATCTGTCATAGTTCATAATATATTAGGTATGTATCCCAACAAAACATTTAATATTCATTTATCAAATGTTTTTCAGATTATTTTTGTTAAATATTCCCCTTTTTCTGTATGTGTAAATTCTAAATTATCTCAATTGAATTTAGGAAAACAAACTCGGAGTAGTCGGTTTCAGTGTTGTTCAAATGTATTACCATGCTTGGCCATTATATTATGGTATTTAAGACTGGTATTTGTGGCCATCGAATTTATATGTGGGTGACTGAGGCATGTGGTATGTGTGTTTTTGTTGTAGTCAGCACATCACCCACAGATATGGCAGTTTTTCAAGAACAATGCCGAAACAACAAGACATCATAGCACAGTATTAGGCGCAGTAGGTCACATTTGTTATTATAATCGTATCATAGCAGTTGTTAGTAATATTTAAGGAACATAAAATGTGTGTCTTCAAAACTAATAGGCAAAAAACTCAAAATGTGTTGGGCTTGAATTGAATTTGTGCTCACCTCTCTTTCGGGCACTGCATTTGCCTGGGTCGTGTCCCACAGTGCGTATGATGAATTTCCTATATGTTGATTGTCGTTGGCAACGACAACGGCATCGGCATCGGCAACGGCAACGGCAACGACAGCGCCAGCGACAATGCCAACCACGTCTGTCTAATCCACGGCTATTGCTTTTATATGCCCTATATATGAATGTGGCTGTATGTGCGCTACTATATGTTTGTTTCTATATCCGGCATCCACTTTGGCATTGAGTTGATTTTCCACGGCTCGTGCTGCTGCTGCTTATTCTAATGATGATGTGGTTATTGTTGTTATTGTTGTTGATGTTATTATAATTCTTGGTAATACTTTTCACTGATTTAAATTTTTTTCGTTTTGCTTTTTGTCTGTTGTTGACGTTGTTTTTTTTTTTGTTTTTGTTTTGTTTTTTTTTTGTTTTTTTTTTTTTTGCGTTATTTCACACGCGCGCGGAAAAGGTGGGCCAAACACAAGGCGGCCATTTTCTTAATTCTCACTCGTTTAGCAAGAAACAAGCTACGCCTTGTTCTGTTATTGTACTCGCATTAATGTGCAATATTATTAAGGTATACGAAAAGCTAAAGTATTACCTCTAAACCATTATTGTTGAAAGAGCATTCGTTTCAGTTGTAATTTATATTTTCTACAGCTTATGATCATTTGTTTGTAAAGAGGACGGCTTGACACGCATTTCAGATTATATTTAACAGCTACCTGCAGAAACAGAATTCGAAATTAATTCAAGTACACAAGTATTTTTTTTTTCTTTTTATTTTATTTTAAATTCAAAAATTTGCCACCGCACAAAGTGCTTTGATTGTCTTCTGCAGTATTTGTGTGTTTGCTTTAGATATTGCTTCACGTTTATATAATTGTTTTGGTTCATTAAACAGTTTATGAATTTCTTTTAGTGCTTCCGCCTGGCCCGTTTCAACTTCACTGCATTCTTCGTTATTACACTATAAAACACATTTTTGCGCTTGGCTACAAACTTCGGGTTAGCTGCAACAACAACAATCTGGCCAAGAAGTTGGTTTTAGAAAGAAAATGGAGGAAAAGTGCTTGCTTCAAGCGATATTTTGTTTAGAAAAGAAAATGCTTAAACAAGAAAAGAAACTGGGGAAATTACTTAAGTTTTCAATGCGTTTTACTCAATTTGACTTCAGGTCGTTGTTAAAATTCGCGCATTAAGCGCAAAAGTTGTGGGTACTGAACCCAAAAGCGCCCCAAAATTGTTCTGCTCGCTCTCCCCAAACCAGGCATCCTCGTGTCCCTTTCAGTGCAGATGTTCTTGTTATCGTTGTTCTTATATTAAATAATATGCTTGCTTGTACTAGAAGTCAAAATAAATCGATAAATGCTTGCTACATATATAACAGTACGTAGATACAGACGTAGACACAGATACAGATACAGACACAGACACAGGCACAGATACAGATACACAGCAAACAGCAGCAGCTACAAACGCACAAACATCATCGGGAACAACAACAACAATAGCAATAACAGCAACAACAACATCTAGCAATAAACTGCCTACGAACAACAGCAAAAACAACAACGGCATAAAATGTTTTTTTCGCTGGCTCCTTCAATCGTCCTTTCACCAGCAGCAGCAGCCCCCTCCCTCCCTCTCCAGTGCTCCCACCCACCCCAATCCTACAGAGATGCTGCCAACGTTTCCCCTCCCCCCTCACACCGACAACCTGCCCATTCATGTACACAGGCCGAGCACGAATGCCGAGTCTTGTTCGTGAGCTTCGTCGTTTATTCTCTTCTCTGTATGTATGTGTGTGTGTATTTGTGTTCGTGTGTGTGTGTGTGTGTGTGTGTGTGTGTGTGTATGTTCGCTGATTCGCACGCCTGACTGTCTGCCATTTCGTTTTAACGCACTTCGTGCTTGTGCTTCTCTATATTGTATTCCTGTGTGTATGTATCGGGCTCTGATGTCGTTCTGTACTCCACATTGCCACATTTGGCATCGTGTATTTTTCCGCGTTAGCAGGTACATACATACATGTATAGGTATTCGTATGTGTGTGTGTGTGTGCAACTCCTACATTTGTTGGGAAAAATCAATTAAAATTTAATGCACGTTCTGTACGCACTTTATGCGAATCTCCGTTTTTGCCGCCATCCAACATTCGTTGCCCCTGCGAGGAGCGTATTTAATTTGTCTCATTTGTATTTTAATTAAAAACTTTTACAAATTCAATAACGTGCAAACGTACCAAAAAACGAAAGAAACCCACAAAATTGGTGCCCCAAGTGAAAATTAGCCTTGGCATCTGATTTCCATGTAACAGCTGTCTGCCAAATGTAAATTTGTTATTGTTTTTGCGTTTGTACACAAATTTGTGCGTGGCTTGGTAAAGGAGGGCGTGTCCAAATTTTAATTCCGTTTGTCAGTAAATTAAGCCAAAAGAGGCAAGGCGTATTTCAATTTTTAGACCTACGGAATTGAATAAATATAAATATATCAACTGAAACATAGATTTGAAGCACAGCATGTTTAGCTTTTGAAATCTATAGGTGATGGAAAGAAAATATGACCACATTTCAATTCATCAAAATTACATTACTTATTTGAAGAATTCATAAAGTACAAATACACAAACGCATATTTATCAACATTTAAAAACATCAGCATGCATATATATTTTGTATACTTTATAAGAAATTTCAGAATCATACTAATCTTTGTATATTAAAAACTATGATGCAGCCAATTTGTTACCTAAAACTCAACATTATATTTCATTTATTTTAGAAATCTATCATCTAGAAGACCCCTCTATCTAACCTGAACCCATCGATTTAACCGTTTGGTTTTCTTACCATATCTCGGACAGAGAGACTTGCGAATTGGCTTGTAGCAATGGTCTTAATATCTTCTAAAAATTTTAAGCCGCTGACTTTAGTTTAAAAGAAAATAAATATCTGTGCGAATTAAATTGGTTGAAATGTTTGTAAAGACAGATGCTGGGTTCAATGTATCTTCTAGACGGGCGGTTTCGAATAGAGACTTCTCGCTTGTTTTATTTGAGTTCTTTTCAGAAATAATGCGTTTCACCTTTTCATTTAAGTCTCTATAAAATTTGTTACTTACAAAATAAGTGACATTTTCCATGTTTTTTTTTTTGTTTGGGCCAAGAATAAATTTAACACAAATATATATAGCATCAAAATTGTTTTTAATAGTTATCTGTCTGTCAGCCATTAGTTAGGCGGAATTAAAAAGTATATATATAGTATTTAAATAGATGCTAACAACATTTATTTAATTTTTATATTTTACTCCCGGAATTTATTTATTTAATAATTTATTCACTTGTCCGTAATTTACCGAACAATGTCGTAAAAGAAATTTTATTGACCTTTGTCCAGCAATCAACCGAACTTAACTCGAACTATTTCCGAAATGAAGGGGGCCCCAAGCAATTGATTTTCAACAACCACACTGGCCCCAAAAATAACATCATTAAGCTCAATGCACAACTGTACCCCGGAAATTACAGCAACCTGTTAAATGCAGCTGCACATTTGCCGTTTGCCCAGATGCAGCTGCTCGTTTCCATGGATATTATCCGGGTGTAGTGCCTGGACTATCGAGATCCTGCGCACAAAAACCTTACGGGTAGCTGGTTCTAAATTTAAACTGAGCTGAGTGTGCAATAAATATGCACTAAGGATAAAAGGCAGTAACTTCGATAAACAAAGAAAAAAAAAACGGCGGAAATTTGTCAAAATTCAAATTAAATGAGGTTTGACTTTCGGTCGGTTTGTCACTGGTTAAGCACCGGAAAATGGGTGAAGGTCAGCTCTGTTCGCACTGGCCCTGCCCCCAAATGCAACGCGACGGCCTCCAGGCGCCCAGTAATGCTAGAAGGCCATTAACTAAATGCAGCACCAGCAGCCCAATGCTCTGACCGTAAAATCAGCAACTGCTGCTGCGAAGGTAAGTGCACACACGCACACACGCACACACACACACACACACACATTTATACACATATGAATATACATGCACACACACAGTCAAGTGTAGCTGCATTCACATGGTGGAAGTTTATTGCATACAAACTGGCGCATCAACACAAACAAACGAATACATGCGTGATGGGTGTGTGTGTGTGGGTGTGTGTGTGTGTGTGGGTGTGTGTGTGTGCTTGTACATACATTGTTACACGTCTGTACAGAAAACAACAAAACAGACCCCCCACCCCGAATGGTTATATTTACTCAAACTCAAATGCTTTCATAATTTTACACACACACACACACACACACACACACATATACATACATACAGTGAAACAACACACTGATAAATCTTCAACTGGCGCCACTTCACTCCTTGGCTGCTCCATAAAAGCGAGCGACCGTCTGCTTGGCAAGCAGAGCAACATGAATGCCCTGCTTGTTGTTGTTTGCTCTCTATCCATTCCATCCCCTATCCCCAAGCGCAAACGTAACGCAACTCAACTGAAGCCAAGCCAGGCCAACCCACCCCAGTCCAACCGTCCCCTACAACAGCAACAACAACAACAACAACAACAACAACAGCATCCCTCCAATTACTCACACATTCAACGAGCACTCATTTAAACGAAGCACCCAATGCTTACAGCATAACGGCAAAGTTAACTCTCGCTGAATCGTTGATGCTGAAGCTGAAGCGTTCGTTCGTATTCGCAACGTTCGTGTCGCTTGTTCGTGCGCTCTAGCCTCGGCAGCGTTTATCCTTTTCGCTCTACATCTACATCTCTATATAACCGAATGATGTTTGTGGCTGACTGCACAGTGGAGTACTGGAAATGTCTATTGAAACAAAGTATTCTTTGTAAGAAATTAAAAAAATAAACAACTAAATTTAGAATTTTATAAAAGCAAAAAAAAAAACATTTTAATTGTTTTTTAAATAAATGAGCTTAACAATGTTGTAATACAATTATTATTTACATCCACTTCATTCATTCAATAGCCTGTGATTCAAGACCGGATGCTCGTTTTCCGAGAATTCCAGGTGACAATACTATTGTTGTTACCATCGGTAGAATACCTAGTTATGTAAGCTAGGAACAAAGCTGTCAGGCAGACAGACACTGTCCTTCGGCTAAAACAATTATGATTTGAACCTGAACCCGAGTTGGGGTCACTTAAACTGCCAACGCATTCTACGAGCGCTGATTGTTTTCAATTTAGCTACAACATTGAATCAATGTGCAGTCGTCGTCGTATTACATGTATATATATAAATATTCCATGTATTTATCAATTCGTGCAAATGTATGTACATGTATATATGTGACTGGGTGTATGTATGTCTTTATTACTTTTGCAGATATGTTTGTTTGTTTGTTTGTTTGTTTGTATGTATATGTGGGCTACTGTGCTAAAAGTTTGTTTCTCTGCGTCGAGCGTGGCTCAAACTTTTCTCACATCTCACCTCATCTACCTCCGCTGACGCCAAAGCGACAAGTTGTTTCTGTTGTAGGCGTGTGTCTCTATGTGATGTTCCTTGAGAAAGTTTAAGGCTATTTTTTGTTTTTTGTTTTTTTTTCGCTATTTAATTGTTTCTCATGTTCTTGCGAATCTCTCGTGTGACTGCTCAAATTCTGGCTAAAGTTGATGCTGGGCGTTTCTGTTGTTGTTGTTGTTGTTGTTGTTGTTATCGACTTTTGACGCAACTTTGTGCTTTTTTTTAACTTTCGTTTTAACTGTCAATTGAAAGTAGCCAAATTGTTGACAGCACATACATATATAATGCCATTATATAGAAACAACAACAACGCTTACCGTTCATTTACTTTTGCATATTTTAATTCAAGAATGTGAATTGCTAATTTTGCTTCAAGCCAACGAAAATATGAAACCTAAGGGCCAAACTTTTGACGTTGGAATTGTCGTAGCCATAGAGCTGTAGTAAAAAGTTTTCTGACTTCACACACACACACACACTCACACACATGTATGTATGAGAGAGAATTCAAACGTAGAATTATGTTGAGCATTGGCAGCCAGCTGGGCGTCCAACTTGCTGGATTGGGTTGGTACCTAGCACGGAACACAGCCTCCTCCTGTAGTATGTATCTACATATGTACATATATGTAAATGTACGTAGTCACATAATCCTAGCTTACACCAACATACACACACACACACACGCACACAACCCCTACACAGTAATACACTGTAACACATTAAATTAGTTCGAATTTTGGTTTTTCTCTACATAAATGACATCCCATTGTCCTTTTTGTGTATATATTTATATACTAAACATATGTACATCCGTACATCATTTTATACAGTTATACACACAATTACTCGTATATCAGCGTAGGGAAAACCTTTAATTTGTCACCAAATTGTCTATCAACAATTTCGTACAAACAAATCGTAAAGCAAATTTTTCTTTAAATATATATACACATAAAGATATATTTACAAATTTTTTTTAGTTGTTTTTGACTTAATTTGTACATTTTCATAGAGAAGATCACGCACATTTTTCACATTTTACCTTTTTATGTTTTAAAAATTATCGTTTGTTATACACACGCGTTTATTTAGTTTAATATGTGTATATATATACTTGTATATGTACATTATGTATTTATATATGCATGCATACATATGTTTTTATGATTTTGAAAACAACAAATGTTGGGCTGAAAATTTTGTCAGCTCTTTGTGAATTTTGTTTTTTAATTTGTTCTTTGCTTTTCTCTATGTGTTTTGGTAGTGTAGAAAAAATGTAAATTAAAAACGCGCCGTTGGTATAAAAATCTTTTAGCTTATGCGATTTTGACGTTTTGCATGCGAACCAACAACTATTTTGGCCAAATGCGCGCTGTCAGGCCAGAAGCTCTCTAACGAAGATGTTTCTCGGCGCAGCAGCAGCAGCAGCAGATAACGGCTGCTGTACAAGAGAATGAGAGTTTAAGAAAAGAGAGCAAACGCTAACGGAAGAGAAAGAGAGAGAGAGAGAGAATCAGCGAAGTGGCTGCGATTGTCATACAATCAAGCTTTCTAAATTTGATGCCAGCGCCTGCGCAGTGGCCAATTGCCAACTGCCAACTGCCAACTGCCAATGGCCAATGGCATTGCCAACAGCAAACTTTTAGACACTCACAAGAAACTTGCGCGGTCCTTTGAAATGCAACATCGATGTACAAATTTATCAGTTGAATAAGTAAATTTCATTTGCCATCCATTCAAATACAATTCATGAATTTTTACTCATTCAGTCACAGAACTTTATATTTTTTGAAATCTATTTCCAAATTGAAGAATGTTTATATTTTTGACTCAAACTCATTTTGAAACATAATATAGCTAAATTTTGAACGTCGCATACTTATTTATCATACGTATTTTGAAGATCAGTATTTTGTTAATTTAATAGCTAGCGGTTTTGGCTTAAAATTAATAATTTATTCAATAATATTGAAGAATATTTATATAAGTGCCACATCATTAAAGAAGAAAAGGTCTAAATTGTCAAATACTTAAGGGAAGTTTAGTACTCTACTTAAACGGTTTTGTACCTAAATTAAAAACCCCTTTTCAAAATAAAAATATATGTTCTTATTCAAGGCTTAAATAACAGATACCTATTTTGTGCACGAACAAAATATAGTTAGCTATTTATGAACGAGGTCGCAACGAAAATAACACTAAAGATTGCTCTTGTCCGCCCGCCTTGGAGATACCCTGATCACAGCTGCGAGCTGTCTCACATGTGTGTAAGCACTGCTTGCGTGCTGCACTGCTTGCGTACGGCACTGCTTGCTCTAATTAGCTTGCGAAATTTACTCATTTTATGGGGTTTTCTTTAATACCTGCTGTATACTTTCTTCTGTATACTTCTGGTTGTGAAAATTTTGTCCGACAGACGGACATGGCTAAATCCTAAATCCTAGACACCTCCTTATCAAGACTATATACATATGTACTTTATTGGATCGGATGTGTCTCCTTCTGCCTGTTGCATACTTTTCCACAAAATCATTATACACTTTATAACAAATTTTCTACGGGTTCAGGCTATAAAAAGAAATTCTATTAGAAATAATGAGACTTGGCTAAGGCCACGGCCATTTCGCCGATTCGTTTCTGTTTTTATGACCTGAAGTGTTTATGACTTACACAGAAGCAGCAGAATAACACGGATCTGTACAGTTCTCAATCGGGCGAGATGAGGCGAAGCGATCACGTGAACGACTCGCGTGCTGGCATCCGCAGGCAAAATAATCAGCGTACCGCATCGGGGACGGACGGACGGACGGACAGGCAGAGGACGGAAACGACGATGTTCACCAGCCGCGGATAATGATAACGAACCTTCGAAAACCCAAGAAATGTGTTTTCCAAATAAAAAACAAAAGCACAGCAAATACAAATACATATATAACGTAGCGAAAGGGGCGGGGCAGGCAGCGACATCGACATCGACATCGACAGCCGCTACAGATTTTGTGTACTACATAGATTTGGTTTATCAGCCGTGGCTGTGGCGGCGCCGATGACCTGTTATGAAATCGAACACGACTATAAATAACACCGGTCTCGTGCGAGTCGCTATCAGTCCCGATTGAAACGTGCACCGCCGACAACCACCCGAGATGATCTCGCAACTATTGGCACTTGGCGGGCTCCTCGCGCTGGCCAGCGGACATGGTAAGTGGCTCGCGGCCCAAACTGTGCCCAGGTGTTAATCCGATCTTTATCCATCTACATATGTAGTATTGCCCACTCGAGATGCTGAGCGGCGTATGCATCCCGTGTTTGCAGCTGGGCTGAGCACTCGCTCCAAGCGCGCCATGCCGGAGATGACGTTCGCCAGCCAAAAGGTGGAGCAGTATGCCGATTACTGGCGCGGCATCGCTCACCAGATCCTGGAGCAGCAGCTGGAGAGCAAGATGCGACTGAACACGCAACTGGCCAAGAACGTGATGCTCTTCTTGGGCGATGGCATGTCCATACCGACGATAACAGCGGGGCGTGTCTATCTGGGTGGCGAGGAGAAGCAGTTCGCCTTCGAGCAGTTCCCCTATGTGGGCCTAAGTAAGACGTACTGCGCCAACATGCAGGTCGCCGATTCGGCGTGCACGGCCACCGCCTACCTTGGCGGCGTCAAGGCCAACTACGGCACTGTGGGCGTGACGGCAGCTGTGCATGTGAAGGATTGCCAGGCACAAGCGCGGGCGGAGCACCATGTGACCTCCATCGCGGAGTGGGCTCAGCGACAGGGCATGGCCACTGGTCTGATCACAACGACATCGGTGACACACGCCTCGCCGGCGGGCGTCTACGCCCACATAGCCAATCGCAACTGGGAGAACGATGCAGACGTCAAGGCAGACGAGGGTGATCCCACCGTCTGTGCGGATATTGCGTCGCAGCTGATTAACGGTCCAGTGGGACAGAATCTAAACGTTATTTTAGGCGGCGGACGTCAAAACTTTTTACCCAATTATGTGCGCGACGCAAGCGGAGTTTTGGGTCGCCGCCAGGACGGACGCAATCTCATCGAGGAGTGGAAGCGGCAACACACAAACAGCGCCTCCTTTGTACAGTCACGTCGCGAGCTGTTGGAGCTGTCAAACCAGACGTCCCGTGTCCTGGGCCTATTTGCCCCGTATCATATGCCGTATCATCTGGATGCCGATGGCAGGGAGCAGCCAACGCTGGAGGAGATGGTGCAGGCCGCGCTGGGTATACTGGAGCGCCAGAGTTCGGGGCGCGGCTACTTCCTGTTTGTCGAGGGCGGTCGCATCGACCATGGCCACCACGATACGTTGGCACTGCGCGCCATCGACGAGACGGCCGAGTTCGATAAGTCGGTGCGCTGGGCGCGCACGCACAGCAGCGTGGAGGACACGCTGATTGTGGTCACCTCGGACCACTCGCACACCATGTCGTTGGCGGGCTACTCCAGCCGCAAGAACGACATATTTGGCATCAATGACGGTCAACTGGCCGCCGATGATTTGCCGTATGCCACGCTTAGCTATGCCAACGGACCCGGCTATAGCAGCAACTACCTGAGGGAGGGCGGCGCCGTTAAGCGGAAGAATCTGCGTGCCATCAACATGAAAAACAAAGACTTTATGTTCCCGACCGCGGTGCCGCTGGACTCCGAGACACACGGTGGCGACGATGTCGCCGTATTCGCCAGTGGACCCTACGCTCAGCTCTTTTCCGGCGTCTACGAGCAGAACTTTATACCACATGCCATGGCCTATGCATCCTGCCTGAGCAATTCCCGTAGCATGTGCTTGGATTCCGGTATTACGCGGCGACCACTCTGAGGTTGACAGACTTTGTGGTCTTAGATTAATGCAATGTCAACAGTAATTATTTTACTCTTTTAACTTATAGTTAATTACATAATTCTACTTAAAAATGTATTTAATGCAAGGCCTTTAGATTTCAAAATGTACAAAAACTATATTCAACAGCTACTATATATAACTAATATTTACCGACGGAAAACGATTTATTAAAGTAACTCAAGGAATCCTAGGATAGGAAAATGTTTACATACACAGAATTTTACAGCATTCTGCAGAATACACATATGCTGGAACAGATCTACAAATCTGTAACGTAATTTTATATTCACTGTAATTTTAAATTATGAAAAAAATTATTTTTTGATAGATTAAATCTTTTATAGATTACTTTTTTTCCGAAAAAATTAAAAAAAAAAATAATTTTCAAAAATACCTTAATCGTAAATGTAGAACCGATGTTAATGAAAAATCATGACCCGAATGCCATCAAACATGAAAATCGGTTCAGTTTTGACAAATTTATGGGGTTTTCAAATATGGGACATTTTGGTCCGAGAGCTTTACATGTCCAAATTTTTCTCAGTTTTGGCATGATTTTCGACAAAAAATTGTATTCCCTCAAACTCAATTAAAAATATAAACTCCCAATTTTTAATTTAAAAAAAATAAATCGTTTTCATTTTTAATAACAATACAATTTGAACCAAATTATTTCGTCGTAAAATGTGATTAAAAAACTTTGAAATGAAATATGGGTAAACAAGACTCTTCCTTGTTTCAAAAATTTTTAGTTACAGTAGTGTTTTTTTTTCGCGTCATGCACTTGATATACTTAATTGACAAAATGCATTCAAATTAGATATTCTTGATATATATTTTAATTTAGTTCAGTATTTATTTGGCGTTTCAAGCTAGGTACTAAAAAAATAATAGCGATAGTGGATGGCCGTTCGAGATAGTTATCGATTCCACAAAAACATCGCATGGCTCGAGATATCGATGTTGTGTACATCACCATCAAAATAAGTGAGCAAAGTAAATGTTAAAAAAGAGCGAACAGTAGCAGGCGCGTTGGTGGCGAATTGTTTATTAAAGTGAGTAATATTTAAATTAAATCTGTGAATAACAAAAACACAAACTGTTCGCAGTAATCGTCTGCACGGACAAGTGTGCGTACAATAGGCGATCTAACCAGTTTTAGCTTGCCCCTGAAACACAGAACTCTGTATGTGTAATGAAAACAAAAAACAAATCTTATTGCGTCGTCGCCGTGTATATTGTATGTATGCCTGTGCATCGCTTTATATTAAAATTACTCAACATTATGTCTTGCAATGGCAGTTAAACCTGGCAGCTCTGCCAAGTGGTGTTCCAGTAATATTCCGCCTTTGATGACCACGTTCACATTAAAACTTCGTGAGCTGGCGGGTGGATAGCGTCATTTCAGGGCTCACAGCTTGTTTTATTAATAATTTGTATTGCCAATACATGTGAGCATCCATATATCAATATGTGTGTGTGCCAATGATTTAATTGTTGTTGCTGTTTTCGTTTTTGCTCTTGCCATAACCATAGCCGTAGCTCTGTTTGGTAACGTCATTCACCTTGACTCCGAGTCGACGAGTGCAAAAGTCGTCCAACGTAGCTTTTGTTTACATATACATTATACATATATACAAAAAAAGCTACGCCGTTTTAACGCTTGGACAATTTTTAAGAGCTGATAAGCGTGCCAACTTGAACCAAATAAAACCCAAAAAACTAGCAAAAGACAAGCACATGTTTGATATGACTAAAGTTTTTTGGGAGCTAAATGAAGCGCAACGATCCCAAGGTTAAAATAATGCAAGCACAAAAATCGAGTGTACTTTGTATATACGGGTGGGCATAAATTTTTCTGTTCAATGGCTGGCTTATCAGCTGTTCGCAGGCCGGTGCTGGCCCGATTATAGAACTACATTTCCAATTGGATACGTGAGTGCAGATGGGTAGAAACCATTACCCATAAAAATTCTTGAAAAATTCATCATTATCTCAATCAAAATAAACGTGAAGACGTCAGGTATTGGAAGGAGAGTTTAAGTAGTTAGACTTGTGCTGGGTATCTGCTAGTCGAGCATTGTCAACCAAAGTATTCATATTTGTTTTGTTGGCCCGTGATTATTGTTTGCCATGTGCCCAATTAAATATTTAAACAATTGCATTTTGCGCCCAAGCGTCCGACCCCCTAGACACGCGACCTTTAAACTTAATTAATCGCCCATATATGCGCTACCTATTTATATACTTTTTGTATTTCACATATTGTTGCTTGGGATCAGCCCGATACTCTCGCAGCACCTTTTGCTCGCTCGCTCACATTCTCTCGCTCTTCCACGTTCACATTCCCGTGCTCTCTGAGTACCTGCGCTATCGATTTGCCTTGCTTGACAATCATTTCGTTCCACAGTTGTTGGTTCTGGTTCGTTCGGAGCAGCAAAGTGATTCCAAATGGAATTTGAAATAGTTCACATATCATTGCTGCATTGAAAGGTATTAAGGGATCTGTCCGACAATACTTGATAAATAAAACACATTAATTTGCTTGTTCCGTCCATTCTACATCTTTGATACATTCACATACACTTGGAAAGGCTCTAAATTGATCATTCGTGTGCCTTTATTAAATGAACTATAATAGGGGCTAGTCGAATCTTCCTTTTTTGTCCACCTCAATTGCTCGCCTCCAGCATCGGCAGATACAATGGCAACGTCTCCATAGCGTCCGAACCGGAGCGATCAAAGCAGAGCGCATGCTGAGCTGAGGTCATCAGCTGGCGCACGCCAAAGGCCACATCTTCGAAGCCAATGCGCTCGCTGGGCTCCAGCTGCCAGCAGTTGAGCAGCAGCTGGTAAAGATCGCCGTAGACATAGGCGGGCTGCTCCGGGCGAACCCCGGCGCGAATCGCCTCCAACAACTGCTGGCTGTTGGCCACGTTGGCGTAGGGTGTGCCGCCCAGGGCACAGCACTCCCAGGCGACGCAGGCAAATGACCACACATCCGACTTGGCCGTAAAGTGCTGGTGGCGCAACACCTCCGGCGCCAGCCAGCGGCCCAGATCCACCTGCTGGCGATTGGTGCTCACAAAGTGCAGCGGCCCGAACACGCACACCTTCAGCTTGGAGTCGGCGCACACGTAGACGCTGTGCCCGGACAACTGTCGGTGCACCACCTGGCAGCTGCCCAGATACGACATGGCGCTCGACAGCTCGTACATCCACTGCAGCACCAGCTGCTCGGTTAGCATTGTTAGGCGCGGCGCCGGCGCTGCCTGTCGGCTCTCAATCAGCCGCCGCTTGAGACTCACTCGCTGCAGCTCGAAGACCAGATAGAACCAGTCCGCGCTCGCCGAAATCCCGTAAAAGTCCAGCAGCAGCTCGTGGCGGCGCAGTTGTCTTAGTTGTCGCAGCTCGCGCAACAGCTGCGCCTGCGTGGCGCCAGTCAGATCGTCCAGGGATAGCACGTGAAGGGCACACTCCCTGACGGCATCGCCCGCAGTTAGCCGCCCCGTAATGATCTCTCCGTAGCGGCCATCGCCAATGACATCGTTGGCATTGAGGCGCAGGGCGTTGCGGGGCAAACGGTCCAGACCCTCGATCGTTGACTGCAGCTGCTGCTTGAAGCTCTCCAGTGAGGGCGGCAGCTCGTCCTCCACTAGATAACCGTTGTTCTCCCGCTCAATGATCGGGGTCTGCTGTGTCATCTCGTGGGCGTTGCGTCCCCGTCCGAGTACGCGTGCGTGGCAGGTCTTGTAGCGCAGGTAGAAGTAGGTGATCAGGCTGAGCAGCAGGCAGCTGCCAAAGATCACACAGGTGACGGCCAGCGCCACCACCGATGATTGGCCCTTGTTGAACGTGGCATAGCTGAACTCGTCCAAGGAGCTGGCGTGCTGGGCATGACTGCTCCGGGTGTACAGTGTCTTCGTGACGTTCCTTAGTGTGCTCGCCTACAGAAAGCGAAAATGATGATTACCCATAGCCAGGAGCTGGAAAGAATGATCGGTACTCACCACGCCCAAGCTAATGTGCACGTGCGACTGCTGATCCTGTCCATCGGACAGCTGCGTCAGGGGCACATTGCGATAGCGTCCATATCGCTTGCCATCGCCCACAACAAAGTGCCTGGTGCGATTGTCCTCCGGCCGATCGTAATCCAGCTCTGCGGCTATATAGTAGGGGACGCCATTGTGCTGCGCCTCCTGCCAGCTGCCCAGCAGCTGTGCATCAAATGGCTGACTCAAGGAATCGTCAACGAGCTCCACAATAATTAACAGCTTTGTTACCGGTCCGTTGTCGTTGTGCACGGGTGCCAGCTCCACGGTAATGCTGGTTGCGGTGCGGCTCAGAATCTTGGGCTCCTGGGGCGCTGGACTGGGCAGGTCCACCTCCGTGCTAGCCATAAGTGTGGCATGGCCACATTCGCTTTCCGGCTGCTGTTGCTGCACGCAAATCGCCCGAACACTAATATTGTAGAGAGTCGCCGGATGCAGATCCGTGAGCTCAAACCGGGTATCCGTGCTCTGCACTATGAACTCGGGCTGCTGGAATGCGGGCAGTGTGGAGTACGTCTGCACAACCTGGCACCTGATCAGAAAGCTGGCGATCTGCTGCGTTTGTGGCGCGAGAACATCTGCGCCGCCCGCTAGGAGCAGCTTGCTCGACTCGTAGGCATCCCAGACGAGGCTGATGCTGTTCTCGGTGCTGTTGGCCACGCGCAGGTGATGCGGCGCCGGCTGCCGCAGCAGCGTTGTGGAATAGTACGAATGGACGCCAACGCCGCCGCAGTACTGCGCCTTGTGGCCAGACATCGAGTGTGGCACAGCTGGTCGTCCTGCCTCTCGTGCGGCTCCAGCTGATTGGCACAGAAACACTTCTCGGCAGCGAGCACAGCGTACCTGTGGCCCTGATGCTCGCAGATCTGGATGCACGTCTGCGGCGTCTTTGCGTACACCGATTCCTTCAGCAAATCGGTTCGAGCCGTGAAGCAGCCCACGTAAAAGTAGACGGGCTCCTCCTCCGGCATATCCAGCGATTCCTGCACGGACACACAAACAGAGCCCAGCAACAGACCAACAATGGCCAACACGAGCTGAGCCGATATTAGCTGACGCTGCTTCGGCCAGCTGGCCATTGGGCGGTGTCCACGGTGCATGTTCGGGCAGCGTACCTGAGTCTGGCTAACTGGCGAGTGATGAGCAGCCTTGTGTCGGGCCGTGTTTTGGGCTGTGGCGCGGACCCTCTGGCCTGCTGCTTTGATTGAGCTAATTAGACACTTTTTGCAGCCCAATTTAGGCGAATTAAGCGTTTAGTTCTCTTTTATTGTTTACCCTCTTGCGCGTTCTGTCTTTTTTTCTTGCATTTTAAGCGCTGCTCAGAACGCGACTGTCGCTGCTGCTGCTGCTGCTGCTGCTTGCCTCGTTTCGTTTCGCTTTGGTCATTGTTGTGCTGTTGTTGTTGTTGCTGTTGCTCTCAGCAACCATTCCAGTTGACTAATCGTGCTGCCGGCGTCGACGCTGGCGTCACTGTCACCAGCACAACTGTTGCTGTTACTTTTCATTTGGGTTGTTTACATCCCACAATGAACAAATGTCGGATGAGCTGAAAGGAGACAACTAGCACGTCGGCTTTGCCTCTAGATCGAACTAGGTAATCCACATATATGTAGTCGTCTCTGTCTGACAGGTGCACAACGTTCTGAGCACAGCTTTGACAGTGGCACAGTGTTGCCAACAGTGTGTACCATTTTAAAATCAAACTCCATGGCGCACACAAAAGTTGCGCAGTCATAAATAAAAATAAAATTGTATAAGTTGTTTCTGTTTTCGATCATTGTTGTTAATTAAATAAAATAATTTGGACAGCTGCACCTGCTGACCTACCTGACAGCGCAACACATAGAAAAGAGAAAACTAGAGAGCAAGAGAGTGCAAATGTGAGTGTGACAGCGCGAGAGAGTCTGACGATCGCTCGCTCATTATTTTTGTTGTTGCTCATTGGATATGCGCACAGCGGGTGACTTGTGTACTGTGCAGTTCAGTTTTGGTTGACAGTCGACAGCGGCGACTGTCGCTACACCGCCTTTGCCATTCAATTAAATTAAATAAATATTACAACAAACTGAAGGAACATATACATGTACATATACTAATTATTCAGCCGTCAATCGCGTGTCTAGCTTAAATATGACTGTCTGCTATTGTTGCTGATGCTGTTGTGTTGTAGGTGAAACCAGAATTCGTTGTTTTGATTGTGTTTCCAATTAGAATTTAAGGTATTGGTCAACGGCGTAGCGACAAAAAGTTGTCAACGTCATCAACAGCAACACAACAACAACAACAACGACTGCCTATAGCGGCCAAGCATTTTAATGTGATTTTTTAATTCGCTTGGAAAATTTAATTCGGCATTTATTCAAATTGCGAGTGACGACTTAGCAGTACGAAAAAAAAAGAAACATGAAATATACAAAAATGAATTCAAACTGATTACGTGCCCAATCTACGCACCTGGCCAGGCAATACAGAGTACATCTTCCGTATGCCGCTGGCAGTGCCAAACTAGCGCATAGTTGAATTTATTTTTGGCCACCTCTCATAATTGCAGGCCGCCTGGCACATTATGCCATGCCCGTGCCAAAATTCAAAGGAGCACACACACACACGCACACACAAATACACACGCGCAATTCGAATTTGAATAGAACTTGCGCAATTAACCGTTAGTTCAATTCAGTTGCCGCTTGGGATCTGGCGGCAGAGCACCTACCTAACATACGTATAAATACACAGGATCCTATATACATATAGTATATACGTAATTGTGCAAAGCAACTATTATTAAAACTTTCACTTTTCATTGTTTCTATTGCAGGTTTATAAAACAACGTTTGAATTCCTTCCCAAGCAAAGTTCCATAAATCGTGTACACACAACGACACACACACACAAACACGCGCACACGCACACATAAATACACACACAGCTTACACATGGAGAGAACAGAAATGGGCGGCTCGGCAGTGCAGGTGATCAATGCATCCGAGGAGCACACCTTCGTGCTCAACGAGGACGCACTCAGCGATGTGCTGATGCGAGAAGAGGTCAAGGATCGGTACGTGTGCGTTGTATCCGTCGCAGGCGCTTTCCGCAAGGGCAAGAGCTTTCTGCTCGACTTCTTTCTTCGCTACATGTACTCTAAGGTATGTAGATCATGGCTTACTTAACAGCAACTTCATCAACATCGTTTTGCAGTATGTGCGACACGACGTCTCGGACTGGCTGGGCGACGAGTCTGAACCGCTGGCGGGGTTCTCATGGCGCGGCGGATCGGAGCGCGATACCACCGGCATACTGATGTGGTCCGATATATTCCTGCACGATTATCCAAATGGTGACAAGATCGCCATCATACTTTTGGACACGCAGGGTGCATTCGATAGCCAGAGTACCGTGCGCGACTGTGCGACAGTGTTTGCGTTGAGCACGATGCTGTCCTCGGTGCAGATATACAATCTCTCACAGAACATACAGGAAGACGACCTGCAGCATCTCCAGCTGTTCACCGAATACGGCCGCCTGGCGCTGGCTGACACCGGCAAAAAGCCATTCCAGCGTCTGCAGTTTTTAGTGCGCGACTGGAGTTTCCCATACGAGGCGGAGTACGGCGCCTTGGGTGGCGACAAAATACTCAAACGTCGGCTCGAGGTCTCTGACAAACAGCATCCGGAACTGCAGTCACTGCGACGACACATTTCTTCATGTTTCACTGAGGTGGCCTGTTTCTTGATGCCTCACCCTGGTCTAAATGTTGCCACAAATCCACAGTTCGATGGTCGACTTAAGGACATTACGCCCGAATTTAAGAATAGTCTACGAACGCTGGTCCCTATGCTGCTGGCTCCAGACAATCTGGTCTACAAAGAGATCAGTGGCCAGCGTGTAAGAGCCCGCGACCTAATTCAGTACTTTCAATCGTACATGAGCATCTATAAGGGTAACGAACTGCCGGAGCCGAAGAGCATGTTGGTGGCAACGGCAGAGGCTAATCACTTAACTGCCGTCGCGGCCGCCAAGGAGCTGTACAGTCAGCTCATGGAGGAAATATGTGGCGGCACGCGTCCCTACTTAAGCACAGCACATCTGGAGACGGAGCATTTGCGGGTCAAGGATAAGGCACTATTTCAGTTTGCCACGAAACGCAAAATGGGTGGCGAGGAGTTCACGGAGAAGTTCCGTCAGCAGCTGGATACTGATCTAGAGGAGGTCTTTGTCAACTATCGGGCACACAACGAAAGCAAAAACATCTTTAAGGCAGCACGTACGCCAGCTGTGTACTTTGCCTGTGCCGTCATCATGTATATAGTTAGCGGCATCTTTGGACTGGTGGGACTCTATACATTTGCCAATTTCTGCAATCTGGTCATGGGTGTGGCGCTGTTAACACTGGCCCTCTGGGCGTACATTAGGTGGGTATCGGCAACCGGAAAGCCAATAATAACGTGAGCTCACAATTCAAATCTCAATCCATTTGCCATACCCACAGATATAGCGGCGAGCTGAGCGACTTTGGCGGCAAGCTGGACGATTTTGCCACTCTCGTGTGGGAAAATGTAAGTGATAAAAAAAAACGTATTCAATATTTTTTGATGTCATACTAAATATGTGGTCATTTTATTTGCAGTTCATGCGACCGATCTATCAGGGCTGCATGGAGAAGGGCATTCAACATGTGGCCACACATGCTGCCGAGACGGCCATTGGCGGTGGCGGCAGTGGTAGCGGCAACCGTTCATCGGCTGCTGTCGTTAATGGCAAGGTGAAGCGCTCATGAGAATACGCCCAAGTCGCTAAGCACAAAATGCAGCCGCCTCCCGGGACACACCAGCAAGAAACGACTAACAACAATAACAACAACGTTGCGTGCAACAAATCAAATAAGAACAGCAATTATAACAACAATAGCGGCGTAGGCTTTTTGAGCCGTATGTGGGGCAAGTTAAGCGGAGCCAAACCCTTGCCTCAGTCATCGTCGACCAACTGCACCGCCTTCAACTCATCATCAGCAGTCTCAAACAGTCGCAAAAAGCGTAAATCAAAGCGCAATTAATTAAGCACACGTCCTTTTGTCGTGTTTATCAAATTTTGAAATGTCGTTTGATTTGTATAAATTTAAGACCAAAATGGATAGAAAAAAAATTAGCTATTAATTGCCCTGAAAGGAAAATTGTTTTTTATATTACATACATTAATTTAATAGCTCAACGCAGCACGAAGTAATATATAACTATATATAATAATAATAATATACATACTTAGTAATTGGCTCGTATTTGTTGAAAATCAAATTTTAAATTGTTTTTTATATGCAAATAGATGTACCTAACGAAATTTTGAGAACCGATCTTCAACGCTGTAATATAAAGAAATCGCTAACGAATTTAAACTTGTTTAATTTCCAACCTGTTTTGCCATTTTTATTATGTGAACAATTCAAATTCTTGCCCTCGCACAAATTGCTGTAGAAAAGTGTAAGCAATTTAGATATGTATAAATACAATAAAATGCACTTTGTTGTTGGTTCGTTTGTCCAAACGTACACGTCATATTTTTCCAACTATTGTTTCAAAATTTAGAAATAAAGATAAATCATTGCCATCTACATAAAGCCCCATTTTGGTAAAGGAATATTACTTTATTTAGTTATTGTAGTAAAAATAAATTAATTACGTTTTGATTATGCTTAAAGAAATATCAAGTGTATCATAAAATAGCTATTATGTTTTTATCAAGTCAAAGCGAAATACATCAAGTTGGTTTTTTTACAATTATTAATCGTTCTTGATTCAGTTCTTAGTGTCCTTACAGCATCCTTTCTGTGCCTTGTCGCCACCAGTCTCGCCTTCGTTGGCTTGCGTTTTGTTACATCCGCATTTACCCGGCGCCTTGCACTTGCAGTTTTCAGAGCACTTCTCAGCGGTGCATTTGCATTCTACGGAGTATATTCAAGCTGAGCGATTTACTGCCAGATATATTATCAAAATAGTCTTACCCTTCTCGCAACCAACGCAAGGCATTTTTCACAAAATATTTCTTACTTCGACCGTATGGGTTTCACAAAATACGTTTTTCTTTGTAAAGCCAAGTTGACGTTTAGATACGCACCGCGCATGCGTATTACGAATATAAGCTTTTAGGGGTTAAATTCTTTTAAATTCTGTTAAATTTTTAAAAGCCGAACTCACTATGGAAAATGAAATGAAAGTTATTAATATTATTTATATAAAATTTTCGGAACTTAAAAAAGGCGGTCGAAATCTAGTAGGAAGGTATCCAAAAATAGTAATATTCGTGTTCTGTGTATGCTTTCCGAGAATATATTAAAGCAAATTTTGAAAACCTAAAATCGATTTTAATGAAATAGGGGAATACATCGAAGAAAATAAATTATTAACTAGTTCTGCGTATGATATAGTACTCGAAATGTGATTCAATAATTAATTACACATTGTTTAAACTTATATGCTGCATTATTTTTATTGGTTTTAACTTATGATTCTTTTTTGTTGCTCAACATTAGATATTTTAAATTTCGATCGTTTGCTGTGGCTTAAGACTAACATTTTATGCGCCCCTTTAAAGGGATGGGATTTTAAACTTTGTCCTTTGTGTTTCACATGGACAACTTACTAGACTTATGTGCGTAATTACAATTTATTCTCACATGAACTAAAAAACATAAAATTTATGTAATTCGTATCGTTCAGCAATTTACAATGAAAATGGTTACACATCCATTATATTAAAAAAAAAAAGAATTGGTTCATTATATAATATCTGTTCATTTGTGTGTAACATACAATTATAGTGCATAATGGAAGGGCGAGGAAGGGTAGCGATAGTGAACACGATAGGAAACT
Organism: Drosophila micromelanica; assembly: GCA_004143825.1. Lineage (NCBI taxonomy): Eukaryota > Metazoa > Arthropoda > Insecta > Diptera > Drosophilidae > Drosophila > Drosophila micromelanica. The sequence continues at coordinate 82,098 of SCDY01000097.1, read as the reverse complement.
AATCCAAATTGTAATTATCAGCGTAAAATGTACCTAAAGGTTCTAACACAACATATATAGATATTAGCGTCTCATAAGCCGTTATTAAACACATTTCCTTTTTATGCTTTTTATTACATTTAATTATTAATGTTTTTTTCTCTCTTTATGTTGCACATCATGCGTTTTCTTTTGGCATTTTGTGGTGCATAACAAGGTTCTTGTATTGAATATGGGTAAACTTTTCACTTAACTATCGTTTTGAATAGGAATAATGTATTCTTTTTTTTAATGTTTTGGACAATTTGCGGTCGTGGAAGTCTTAAAATAGTAACGTTTATTACTATTGCTAACTGTATTAATGTATGTATGTATGCATGTATTCTCATGTATGTATTTATTTATATATGTATGTATGTTGATGCATGTTCATGTAAGAATTATGTGTGTGTGTGTGTCTGAGTTACATAACTATTTGAATTTATTTTTTGTTACTGTTTCAATATGTTACTAGATGAACCGTAATTTTGTATAATTCTCTTGCTTAATAGACTTTTGCCGGAGCACAGCCTCGCCTGAAGCAAGCAGCACCAACCTTGGGTTGTTCAAATCTTTCTTTGTAAACCTTTGACCTTTGGCCAAAAGTTCATAGTACCTAAGAGCTTAGCCATTGCCTGATCCGCATGTTGCGTGCCATCAGTTCAGTGGCTTGCCGAAAAATAAAATGCTGAGCAAATCATTGAACGACAACTAAATTTGTGTTGGACTCGCTGCCTGCGAGGCTGATGCAATGCCAGCCACAGAGCTGCTGACAGCAGCCGGGACGGCGTTGATTGCAACAGCAGTGTCTGTCGGCACTTCCTCGAATTTGCCCGTCTCTTGATCTTGGCCATTCGATTTGGATTTGCTGGGCATTTCAGTGTCCATCTCCATGTTATATTTGCCCTGCAGCACATCCTCCTCGGGCTCTGGTGGCGTTGAAGCACCCTTGGGCTTTACGTTAATTCTCGCTGCAGCTGACGTAGATGCCTCTACCGGCAGCTCCTCACTGGCTTGTTCTTTGCCCTGCGCTGTGGTCGACGCATTCGCGTCTCGTTTAATGATGGTCAAAATGCTTTGTATGTATGTTTCCATAGTAAGCAAAGTGCTCAAACGCCTTTTGCGATCCTCATTGACACGATCCTGTGCAGTTTTCTTATTGGCAGATTTCTTATTGCGCTTAGGTGTAGGCTCCAATTCATCCTCCAGCTCGGTTTCATCATCGGATGAGGGAACCGATGCTTTCTCTAGCTTCTCGGATGCCGGACTCTCCATCCGCTCATCTACGCAGTCACCGGATTCCACTGGTTTGGTTCCTACGACAGTTGCAGCACCAGCAGCGCTGACAGCTTCACTGGACGTTTCCACGGATCCATCACCGGTGCCAGGTTTTTCGACTGGTTCTGCGTTCTGCTTGCTATCAGGAGATTTGTCTACGGCTTCCACATCTGACTGTCCTGGCGAAAGTATTTGTTCCTTTTCCTTGGAGGAATCCCGTTTTTGTTTCTTGTTGGGAAATTGATCTAAGAAAAACGAAGAACAAAACCATTATTTATAGATTTTGTATAACGTTATCTACCCAATTCTGATTACCACCTCGTTCCGCATCCTTCTTAAAGCGCTCGCTCTTGTTGAGCAGTGCCTTCAGTGATCCACGCAGCTCTTTGCGCACAGAAGTCGGCACACCGGTGGCCTGGGCAATAATGCGAATGGCAAAGAGATCGCCGCACAACTCGTCAATATCATCCTTAGAGTGCATGCCATAGTTTATTGTGTAGATCATTCGCGCAACTGGAAGCTGCGCTGCTACTTTATGATAATACAGCTCCAAGAACTCTCGCACTAAGGCATCCTTGAGCATGCTGCGCTCGTCCCGTAGCACATTATGCAGATACTCAATAAGCAGCTGATTTTTAACAAGCAGTTCCGAGTATCTAAAATCAGAAGTGGCAAATAACTTATGTGATGAAAGCTTTTAACATTTCAACCTATAAAACAACTTGAAATTTGAAATTTATAGTATAAATTTAGTTTACTCAGATATTTAAAAACTTTTCACCATTAGTGAAAAATTTAAAATATAAAACTTCATTTATTAAAATCCAGCGAAACGGAGAGGTTTTCCTTGCTGGGTTTTTTACCAAACTTGCTAACACTAGCACCTAATCTACCTCCTTTCATTATATTTACGTATACACATATATATATGCAGTACTTTTTGTTTGATTAATACACTGATTAAAAATGTTGAAGGTGACAGGCTTACTCACTTGTGTGTTAACGCATTGTTGTGTATGCCCACCCAAAACTTGGGGAAGTAATTGAAATGCAGCGGCGTCGATTCAATGGCCGCCAGGCAGTGAAGCTTCACCAGCGTTTCGTTAAGGGTGCCTGTGTTGACGCACATTCGCATCATGACATCGATGAAGTCATGATACGGCCTGTAGAAGGCGTCCACTTGTGCATCGTACTCGGTGTCGAGACCGCGCGGCGTCAACTCCGATAAAGCAATGCACATTTGCACCATGGGCCTTGGGGGCCGTGGCGAATTCTTGGCACCCAATGGCCAGGGCGCCTGCTTGGCACCGCGTCGCGGAAAATAGGGCCCCAACGGGCCAATTGCATTGGGTGCATTGGCCACCGACAAATGGCAGTTGATCAGAATGGGCGCCAAAATGCTGGTTGCCTCCAGGCTAGTGTTGCGCACCAGCTCCTTGAGCACCTCGAGCGCCATGCGACTAATCTCGGGCGAGTTAAATGTGTTCAGCAACGTGGCCAGTCTCTTGATCGCATCGGGCAGCGCCTTTGCCAGCGCCGAGTGCTGGTGCTGTTGGCGTAGAAAATGCTGCTGCTGTAACTGCATTTGCTGAAGTTGTAGATGCTGCTGCATTTGCTGTTGCAGCTGCTTCTCTTTCTGCTGCGGCGTCTGCGGCGCTTGGGTGCATTGTGTTTGCTGCTGTTTCTGCAGCAATTGCTGCTGCTGCAGTTGCAGTTGCTGTTCCAGCTGCTGTTGTTGTTGCTTCTTTTGCGTGGGAATATCTGTGCGGGTACGTAGCGTAGCCAGCAGAAGCACCATCTCTCCAAGTAGATCCAATAGATCACCAGCCACGTGGCAGGCGGTGGCCTCATGGTGCATGGAATGTAGCGTGTGCAGCGCCTCAAAGCACATCTCAATGCCGCCATTAAAAATAACCAGCATGCGATCATCATCATTGTCCACTATGTTAAAGGTGATAAAAATAACAAGAGATTAAGAATTAAACAGCATTATATAAAATTAGTCAATTTCAAAAAATAGCTGGCGAACAACTTAAAACCAGCTCGCGTAAATTAAAGGAAAAATATTATGCAAAAAAATATATCTGTCAAAATGAATTTTTTGTGTGCATTGTCGATAATTCTCCCCGTTTTCATAATATCGATATTTATAAGTTCCATGAGCATGACGCGTTTGGAGTTTAGATACCTTTCCCCGTTCGCCACAAGAATTAGCCCTTGTACTTATATACATTTGGATACCCATTTTCAGGGTACCTCCTAGTCGGGCATTCCCAACTACAGCTAAAGATTGTTAACGATTTATTCGTTGCAAGAATTGAAAATCTAACAAGTTATCAGTTAAACCTTACCGAGTATTTTGAGCGCACTAATGAGAGTAGACCAGGACACCCTGGCGTCCAGGCTGCTTGTGTACGATACAATGACGGAGCGCCTAAAGGCAACAACATCAAGTTTCTCCTGTTCGCTAGCATCCGGATGGCGTGTAGCAAACAGTGCCATCAGCTTGAACAGCTCATCAACAGCGGCCGCGTATTGTGTGGGATGTGGAGTGATGTTCTTAAAGGCCCACTGTAAGTTTTGATGTTGTGCCAGTTGTCGGGTGAGTGCCCGACTTTGCTCGCAACACAGCCGCAACAATCCATAGTAGGCGGGCAGCATCGATCGATTGTAGGTAACAATCTCCGAGTCATCGTGATCGGCACTGAATAATAATATGATGATTGTCTAGGCTAACCGGTGATCATTATGAGTGTCTTACAGTATATAGTTAAATGCAATGTTGCGCGTTATCTCTGGGCAGTTGGCCACCAGGGCCGCATTTTCTGGGCAGTCGACAAGCGAATGATGCCAGAAAGTTAGCAGTGCGTGTTTGTTGTGATGCGCCGGCACACTGGGCTCGGACAGGCGCGGATGAAACAGCTCCCACAGGGAGCGCATAAACGAACCTATCTGTAATCGAAAAATACAACTTTAGCTGCGATCGGATTACAGTGCTGTGCAGTTGAACTGTGCGCTGTCAAACTTGCCATTAGTTTTTCAGTCTTTGAAACCATACAGTAGCTGAGTAGATTAAAATAGGCTGTCAGCTTGGTGGTGCCATGCGCGCCAATGTCCGCGTAAACGCGCGCTGGTCGCAACAGTCGTAGCAACAATGTGATCACCTGATGCAGCACCACCTGGGCATCGCTGTTGATGTCCCTGCAGGGGATAAAGAATCGGAGGACAAGTTTAGGGCGCTGTCTATCAGTTTAACTGCAGCATTTACCGATAACTGTGCGGATTGAGGGCCAACAGCTTGTGTTGCGAGTGAGCACGGAAGTTGGCGCGAAACGGTTGCGAAGGCACCAGCGCAACCAGCAGGCAGGCAGCGGCTATAACAACAAAAACGAATATATTGCGCCCAAATATGTGATGGTCAGTCAATGCCTACCATTTCTTACGCGCGTATTATCATGGGCGAGCAGAAACTGTTCCAGCCACTGCTCGGCGGACTGCAGGATCCAGGCGTGTGCTATTTTATTCTTGGTGGCCTGCAGTGATAGCCAGTCAAGCACAGACTGTGGGCAATACTCTGCAGCATCCCACATGCGTGGCAGGACAAGCTGCGTAAAGCAGGGCAGACCAACAGGACCACCCTGGGTCTCGGTGAGCAGAGTGAGCAGCTTAAAGAACGGTGCACAGAGCTCGGTATGCTTGGTGACCGAAGCGAAGAGCATACTGATGATTTGGGTGGCCAAACGATCGTCCCAGCGGCAGAGCGCGTGGATTAAATGCTTTGTCTGGTGCGGATTAATGCCATCCTTTATTTGTTGATACAAAAATGGAAAGCCCTACGAAATACATGTGAAATAAGTATATATAACACATAAGCAATGAACAAAGCAAAACAATGGGTTAAAGGATTAGACATTGGATTGGTTGGTTGATGGATTTATGGATTGATAATTGATGAGTAGGCGATGTAGTTATGCTTGGGTGATTGGTTAGATGGAATATATAACGCTTTCGAGCTTTTTCAGTATCACCTTTCCACCGGCAATGGCATTAAAGTCTTTGGGCGATAAACGCAATCGAAAATCGGCACCCCGCGAACGCTCGACAAGACTGGCGCAGAGTGCGATCATTTTGTCTAGCGATGCTGGACGCATTTTCTCCACTGAGAGCGCTTCATCGGAGGAGTTATCCTCATTGTCTGAGCTGATATCAATCTGCATTTAAAATTATCAATTAAAAAGCAAATTTTAAGCATTTACTTTCTGTTAACTCACACTATCTGTTTGCTTATGGCCCAGGTAGAAGTCGACCAGGCTCTTTAGTACGCCAATGCGCAACAAAAACATGGCTTCCTCATCACCCATGCGCGAGAATTCGCACAGCAGGCTAAAGTACTCGGACAGATGGCGCAGATGGGAGCGTGCTCCATGCTCTAGCAGAGAGATTAGCGAGCTTATGAAGCGTGTCACACATGATGCCTGGCCAATCACCTCCCGGTCGTCTTCGTCCGTCTCCACGCCCAGATACAGATCGGCATGCGAAGCACTGCAATAAACAATAAACAATAAAATAATTAAACAAACTGTTGAACTTTATGCAAATTTAAATGCCTTCCGTAGGGGACTTACCGCAGCCGCTGTATAACATGAATGACCAGGCGTTGAAACATTTGACGCACCATTTGATTTGGACATTGGATTAGCACCTGTACAGGCCAAAAAGGTTCAACCGACATGTGCGACAGAAACCATTCGCAAGCCTCTTCGCTGGCATTAAACTGCTTTGTAAGCAGCTCCACCCAAGGAACCATAGTCGGCTGCAAAAATGAAATTGTACATAGGAGTAAGCATTTCTCGATGTCCGTTGCATTATTGCATGTTTGATTTATTGTAACAACAGTAACCCTTATAGCAAATAAACTGAGCAAAAAAATTGACGGACTATCTACTAAATTGCATTCATACATATTACATGCCGCCTGCACTTTACTCAGTTGCTCAGTTGTGATTTAAAATGTAAGATTTTAATTTATAATGCTTACCTTCTCCTTGGCATGTATGAATGTTTCAATGAAAAATGACACGGACAACTTGGCGGCCATGCAGGTGACGTCCGTTTCCGAGATTAACGTCTGTGGTATGTGGCCGCAAATCTGCCACATGAAGCTGCAAACAGGCAACAAATATTGAGCAACTATCTGCTGTGGTTTTAATTTATATGCTCACTTGAAGTAGGTGTGCTCGAAGATATTCCGATCTTGCAAGAACTGTCGGTTGTCCTGCCAAATCCAATCTTCAAGCTCCTTGCTTAACATTGGACGAAACTGTTGTAGCTTATTAGACAAATTGGCTCCCACGCCGGCGGCCGCCTTTGAGGTAGACGCCTGCGGTTCTTTGCTGTTATTCGACTTAAAATTATCACAATTGGCTGTTATTTGCTCCTTATCCTCCTCATCGTTTATTAGAGTCTGGTTTTGCTTTTCGGATCGTTCCTTCTCCCGCAGCTGTTCGTCCTCTTTACTTAACGCAGCCGCTTCTTCCGGCTGTGCCTTCACGGGATTTGTCTCTTCAGCTGCAGTCGGCTCTTTTTTAATATTATTTACCGCCTCCATTTTAGATGACTCGTCCGTTTCGGGCTTTTCCTCGTTAATCGGACTTGGTGTTGGTGTGGCCAGCAGCTCCGAGTGCCGTCGTTGCAGATGCTCCGGCAAGCGACGCTCATAGAAAAGCATATACGCCGAGTTAGTCTTCTCAAAGCTAAAGTCCAAATACTTTTCGGTCACAGAGTCGTAGGTCTTGCTCTAAAACATTGATGGAAACAGGGACGAGATCGTTTAAAACAAATTGTTTTTATATATTTAAATGTGCTGGCTTACCGTCATCTCGCCGCCAAAGCACTCGGCCGCTATCTGCGAGGGATCAAACGGCTTGACCTCCGCATCATTGAAGAGGAACCATCGCTCGTGCGGATGGTAATTACTTTTCGTGCGCTCCTTAATAAAGCTGTAATAGTGCCCCCCGTCCGCTGTTCCTGTGTGCACCGTAACGCCGACCAATTCGTACCTGTAACCAACAAGTGTTGCATGTTAGGCAGGCCAAAGGAAGGCGCCAATAAAGTACTTACTCATAGCACTCCTCGATGTCTGCATCCAGTGTGGCTTCAGCCTTTTCGTTCTCTGCCCCTTCGTCGTCCTCGTTCTGTTGGCGTTCACGCTTTCGCTTCTCGCGGTCTTCCTTGTATTGTTGGGGCATCAGTGTCTTCTCCACATAGTGGCACATGTTAAGTCGCAGAGGAAACGAAAAGTGCGTGTTGACCTTCTCCTTCAGCATGGTCACCATATTGAAGGTATACCGCATGGTATTGAAGCACAAGATCTGCGGAAGCTTCTTGAAGCAAGCGCGCTTCTCAGCGCGCACCTTTTTGCCACACTGCGAGCACGTGTACATGTTGTCACCTTCGAGCGTATCCTTGACAGTCACCTCATCGAGGGATTCCTGCAAATTGCGCATGTCCGCCACTTGGCAACGAACCGTATAGAACTCCTCAGCGGTGCGCGAGACATGACCACAGTCCAGTGAAACGACATTGTTGCTCAAAGTGCCGCAAAACAAACGCTTCACCAGATGCTTAAGATCTGGCGTCATCTCCTCCAGCTTCGACACCAGATCAATAAAAAACTCAGCCATGTCCTTCTGCTCGCCCGTATTGAGTGGCTGATGATCCATCTGATAGACCCGACAGAAGCTGCGCGGATTATACGCCTTGCGCTCCGACTCCAGCAGGTATGCGAACATCCGTTGCAATTCCAGCAGCGTCGGCGCGTGTTTTTGGGCGCCAGCTGGCGGCAGTCGCAAGATTGCTGCACGCGCTTGCGGCATCATGTATAGATGCTGTATGCAGGAGGCCATGTAACAGGTGGCTCCCAGGTTCGTGAGGCCCACATAACCGCACTCGGCACGTCCCTCGTCCCGTGGCCAATAGTCCCAGGGATACGGCTGCTTCGGACCGGACTTGTGCTGTGCCAACAGACGACCATGCAAGTAGCTATAGTTGGTGGCACAGCCGCGACACAGCTCCACCAGCAGATCGTAGGCAGCTGCACGAGAAGTGGCCGACTTGCATTTCGGCTTCTGTCGATTGGCCGGAGAGGGCATTTCGAACAGGAACTCAATTAGCTGCTCAATGAAGCTTAATGCCTTGGGCCTGTACTTGTAGCTGGTGTCGTATTTTATCAGATTGGACATGAGATTGAGCAGGCCGACCAAGCCGTCGTCCTGGTAGCCATGGCGCAGCTCGTGGTAGTCGCGGCCGAGAATGCTCTCCGAAATGCTCTCGCATAGCAGCTCAATATCGATGCGCTCCTCGGCGACCATCTCGGGCGTCAAAGTATCAACGAGGCGTGCCAGCAACCAAAAGTAATCCCGACAAGCCGGCCCATACGGCTCCTTGCCCTCTTCGGAGAGCAGAAACTGTGTGTGCTGCAGGGTCGAACTCATTTGCTCGGCACGCGGCAGCAGTGCAATCAGCTTGTGCAGCAGCGGTGCCAACAGCAGGCGGTAGCTTTGGGCATTACCCAAACAGATCCGGTAGAGACCGGCGCAGATTTCGCGACGCACCGCCGGCTCTGGGTCTTCCAGTATGAACTTTTGCAGCCAAGTACATTGCTCCGGCTGTGACCAGAGCAGTCGACGTGCCTCTGACGAGGCGTGCACGAAGCTCACTAGAATGTTCATGGTGAACTGCACCAGCTGGGCGCGTCCCCAGAAACCAGTGCGCAGCTGATGGAACTGATAGGGAAACACCAGGGAAGTGGCGCCAGCCGCCAATGGCTGATGGACTTCGTCGTTGAGTATGCTGGACAGACGCTGCAGGCACTGCGGCACCTCCATTAGCTGCAGCATGAACGCATGCGGTCGCGACATCAGCACATGCACATCCTGCGTCTGCAGCTCCTCAAAGCCCAGCAGCCACAGGATGCGCAGCAGGCTAGCCAGGCAGTCGTGCCGCCACTCGTTCAGCGCCAGCTCCTTGGCATGCGCACTCTGCTGCAGCTGGCCGGCGCTAAAGATCTCGTACAGGTGCTGCAGTCCGCCGCACTTGATGAACGCCTCGCTCCACTTGTTGCTCTCGCCCAGCAGCGCACTGCGTACTGGTGTTGCCGGCAATATGGATGCCGGCGAAGGTGGCGGCGGTGTTGCGCAGCCCAACGGACGCTCCTGATCGAGGCCATCGATCTTCTTTTGCCGTTTGCTGTTCTGCTTCGGTTGGTTTTCCTTGTCGCCACCGCTGGCCAACTCGCTAACATCTGCATCGCTGCCAGAACGTGGCGTTGATGTCAATGTCGTCTCCAGGTCGCCACCCAGTTGCTCTTTGCTGCAGTCACTGCTGCTGCTGCTGCGCTTTGGCTCCGTCGGCTGCTCGTTGATGTTGTGCCGCCGATTTGAGCTCTTCTTGATGCGTGGCTGCTCACTAATTACCAGATTGCCATTTGAACCGGCACCAGAGGCACCGCCTGCGGAGGCAGTCGCCTGACGAGGGCCGCTGCTTAGCGCCAGACTCTCGACGATGTGCAGGGAGTACATGAACTTTTGCAGATTGCTGGGATCAAGTAGCTCGTTAAACTTTTGCTTGATTTGCTTGCGCTTATTGGCCAGCTGCTCCTGGTCGTCCAGTTGCTGCAGTTCATTGAGATCGTTGACCAGATTTTTGAAAGCATCCAATATATGCGGGTTGGTGGGCAGCATCGCCAAAATATCCCACACACGGCGCGACAACAGCTGCGCCTTTGTGTGATGCTGCAGATGCACCGTTGACGATTGCGGCTTCATGTCTCCCAGCGTTTGCATCAGACAGAAGAGTTTCTCAAAGTACTTGGGCTGAAGTAGGAGCACTGTGGGCAAGCACTCCTTGGGCGGTGGCGGTAGCATCGAGGGATGCTCCACGTTCGTCTCCTTCCGTCGTGCGCCCCGTCCGCCCAATGAGACGTAGACAATCTGATTGTCTTTGAAGCCGGCGTCGCCTAAAGTGCGCTCATCGTAATCGGATGTGAGCTCCTGGCCCTGTGTAATAATCCGCAGGGGACCATCGCTTAACAGCAAGCCCAATACCGGTGCCGCCATGCCCGACTGCAGACTCTCCCACCACTTTGAAACCTCCGCCTTGAGATCGGCAATTAGATCGCAGGCATGCATATGCAGCAGACTCTTCTCCGATAGACCCGCCTGTTGCAGCACTATCCGCAGCGGAGGTCCCGCGCCCTCGTTTTTCAAATTGCTGTGCGAGCCAATTCCTTTGCCCTCGATAGCCCAGCGGCGCAAATGGAAGGCATAGCGCCTCCTAAACGTGTCCAGATGTGTGTTAAGCAGCAGCAATCCCCGCTGCACGCGCATCAAAGCGTTCTCATCCTCAATGCTGCGATTAAAACATTTGGGGCAAATGCGAACAAAATTATTAGTTGTTAATATTTGAATCAAATTTACAATTAATTATAATTAATTTATTACTTATTTATTTATTATTGTACATGTTACAAAATAAACGCTAAGGCTAAAAGCTCCAACTTTTTTATATTAAAATATAAATATGTTTGAAAATATCGCAATATCTAGGAACTCTTAAAAGAGCATAGGATTTGCACTCTGCTTGAGTTGAGCTTAAACATACACAAAATCACATTCTATGTTTAAAATCGGTGCATTTAAACTGACTTAGAGGGGTTAAAAGTTGTTATCAAAAATCATGCCACAACTGAGAAAAATTTCTACATGGCATTCGGGTCATGATTTTTTCTTTTTTTTTTTTCATTAAAATCGGTTCTACATTTAATATCAAGGAATTTTTGAAAATTTTTTTTTGATTTTTCTCGGAAAAAATCATGTACTCCCTCCTTAGTTATTTTCGAAAAAAAAATTTTTTACTTTAAAATTGCGAATTTGCATTTTTAATCGACTTTTCTGGCCAGAAAAAGTATAAACAACAACATTTAACCTGATTTTGAGGTGGTCAAATTTTTTGTCAAAAATCATGTCAAAACTGAGAAAAATGTTGTCATGTAAAGCTCTCGGACCAAAAAGTCTCATATTGGAAAACCCCATAAATTTGTCAAAACTAAACCGATTTTCATGTTTCATGTAAAATTTTGAACGACAAATTTTTGATTTATTTTTTGGCAAAAAGCATGTGGGCACCTAAAGCAATATAGATATATATTTTTGGGTCAACTTACCTTTCAAGTGCTGTAGCCGCCTGTACGAGGTTGTCCATGCATTGGGAGACAAACTCTTTTTCAAGCCGCAATTGCTGGCCCATGTAGTACATGTTGATGTATTGGATCGCCGCCAACGAGACCTCGTTGCTCTGAGCGCGCAATGCAATCTTCCATAGATGGTACATTCCGACGGCACTGGAGTTGGCTGTAATGGCCTCACTGTGTTTCTCATACTCGGCCATGGCAATGCGCGCGAAGCTGCACAGTTGCTGGAAAAGTCCCAGGGCTACCATGGAAAATTCTTCTGGTCGCAGTTCTGGCAGTTTCTTTAAGTATAAATGCTGCAGTGCTTCGATGCCAAGCGCATGCTGGTCGCCGCCCTTAGTTTGCGCCTGAAGCCACGAAAAATAACAATCCGAGCACTCTGGATCATGAGCCAGCCACTCCCACAGCGCATCCAACTGATCCAACGTCAGGCGAAAGGTCTTAGGTGAACCCACCGACGAGAAAATAGAGGAGAGAAACTGCAACCTTACTGAAACTTGCGTCTTGTGCGAGTACAGCTGAAGGCCCAGTTGCTGCTGTTGCTGCTCTCCATTCTGGTTGATCAGCAGCTCTGCATGCCGCTTGGCATAGTGGCGAATGTTATTAAAGAAGCATTGCATCATGCGATGATTGCGCTCTGCCCACAACGTCATTGTGTGCGTGTCCGATGGTCGAAACTGCTGAAATGAAGCAAACAGCTTCGGCAACAATCTCAAGCTCACGATCACACTGCGATTATTGGCCACGTTCTGCAGGCAGCCCTCGATGAATTTGGTGCGTAACTGGCGATCCATGCTGAAGCAAAGCAGCGTTGCTAACGCCTTCTCAGCCTCCAATGCCAGAGACTCGCCAAGTTGTCCCTTAGAAGAGAAAGCAAGAAAGATCGTCATATCAATATATGAAATATCACATCAATATATACTGTACTACTCTGATTAAATGGTCTGTACAAAATATTAATATTTGCTTTACTTGTTAAATTCAGTAGAAACGTTAAAAACAAATTCCAAACTTACTAAAAGTTTTATAAAACACATCCATTATATAGCATAAAATTAACAATACCAAACGAAAAAATTCAACAGGGCACTCAATAGGATTCTAAAAAATATGGGTATGTTGTAAATCAATTTCACTTACGATTTTATCATCCTGAAGCAGATCCCAGAGAAGCGTATTGCCCGGCTGGCAGACATCGTTTAGCTTGAAGGAAGGCTGGCTGTTGGTGGATAATGTGTTGCTAGCCTTGGGCGAGTGTTGGTGCTTATTGCTCACATCCATTAAATCCACATCAGAGTCGGATTTGGATTTGACAGCAGCTGCTGCAGCAACAGCGGCAGCTGCATTAGCCTGCTGTCGCATGGCCGCCAAAGACTGTTGTGCATTGCCAGTGGCAACGGCGGCAGCAGCAACTGCGGCTGCAGCCGCAGCTACATTTGTTTCGCCGGACTTTTGCATAGCCATGGCCGACTGAGCGGCCATCAGAGCAGCGGCGGCCGCTGCAAAGGCCGGTGCCACATCCCTACAATTCGGAGCTGTTACGCGTGCCCCGTGCGAATTGACGAGTTGCGCCAACTCTTCCTCACACGGCGAAACATCCTCGTCGTCAAAGTCAGCGAGATTCTTCTCAGATTTGTTGCTCATGGGCGAAGAGTAGCTGCCATCGTTCTCGGCGCCGCTTAGAAGTTCGCTGATGTTCGTCTCGGCAATGGCCCGTATATAGGGACCTTCGCCGTGCAAATGCTTTAGAACAGCAGCGGGCACCAATTGATGGCCAGCACTGTCGCTGCATTCGTCGCTGTCTGCGAGTAGTTCACCGTCGCCATCGGCATCACCGTCATCGCTGCTGGGCACATCTTCGGCGCCGTCCCATATTTCGACCAGTTCATGCGGCAGAAGCTGCTGTTGTTGCTTGTTGCTGGTTTTCGGGCGTCGCCGCTTGTTGCTAGTCTTTTTGCGGTGTAGCTGCAGCTCCAGGGCAGCTCGCGATTGAAGCTCCTCCTCGCTGCTGGTGTTATCGATGATGTTGACGATCCGATGGTTCCTGCGGAAACAGAAGCAACCATTTTAGAAAATGAAATTAGCTTCGTGTGTTATTTGACTTACTTAATGTCCACTTTGGCGATGTCCTCGGCACTCATCTGCTTGGCCTTTTCAGTCGTGGGATCGCAAATGTGACGCCTATGCCTGGCTTGTTTACAAGGTGTTACCCCATCAACGGGACTTTTATGGCCATTGCCGCCGCCGCCACTAGCGATGCTGCTATCATCCGCGCCCACATGATCATCCTCAGTGTTGCTGCCTTCAATGCTGCCGCTGTCCGAACTAGAGGCTGTCACATTGGAGCCTAGCAAATGGTCTTGCATCAAGTTCATTTGACTGCGCGTACAGTCGCGTGTCCAAATTAATTTGGTCAGAGCTGATGCAATGTAAATGCTCTGCTCGGTGTGCTCCTTTGGGTCCATGCGACAGAGCAGCGAGTACAAATGCATTGCCGGACGGGGTGCCAGATTCTTTACCAGCGCCGGCAAAATATCAAATATGGTTTTGGAACAGTGCTTCAGTTGCGTCGCCTGCCAAATGAGTTTGATATCCTCCTCGGAGATCTGGTTCTCCACGGCCAAGAAATTAAGAAGTACATGGGCCTGTTTTACTATCTCCACATGCAGGTTCGGACCAAACAAATGCTGTACAATTTGATTCTCTGTTAGCCAGTTGGCTATGCGCTGCCCAAAGAGCTCCACCTCGTTGACCGTTTCAGTGGTGCAGATCTCATTGAACAAATTTATATGCGCATTGATCTGGGCCATGCCTAAAAAGAAAAAAAAAAAACAAGTTAAAAACATGGTAAAAGCTAATACTTTTATTTGTATGTATGCTTAACAGATAAAGTGTAAGCTTCGCTTCGTGAACCTGATAATGAATCCAGGGTTTAGTTGGTACTTTCGTTTGATACATTTTCCTTAAATTGAAAAATATATATTTTCTACTAAATCGGTTTTTTATTTTTAGTTTCGAAATCAGATTTTTTTTAAATAAAAGTAAATAATTTGGATGCATATTTTTTGGTATCTGGTTTTGTTAATTATTTCAAAGATTCAAATTATGATTTAATATATTGGGATACCGGGCTCCCACCAATCCGGTTCAAAAGTCGAGTCTAGTCTGCAGTCCTAATAGGTTCATCCCATAAAATGTTTGCATTACTTTAAAAATATAAAATTAATATCACAATATATGGTGTTTTAAAATATTTAACGATGTAAATGTATCCAATTTGAAGATGCTCGTCAATATAAATTCCTATGGTTGAGGTATTACTGTAAAATCTATGGCAATAAGCATGCGACGACAGCTAAAAACGAATTCCCCTTTTCAATAGGTTGTTTAAGCACTTACCCGCCAAACGCATGGTCAGCGTGGTCGAAGTAAAGTACTTGAAGGCCAGGGCCAGGCCTTCGGTATCAAAGTTGACGGCCACGTCGAGCGGATCACGCATGGAGGACCACACAAAGTCAGCCATGGCACGCGTTGCCGCCGAGCGAAGATTCTGGTCCGAGAGTTTGCACATGTATTGCAGAATACGGCTGCGCAGTGGCACAAACAATTGTGTGTTGCAGTGATAATTGAGCCAGAGCTTCACATTGGACACGGTGGCAGTCATGGAGTGAGCCGTAGACACAGGCAAGTCCGGGTGTTCGAAGCATAGCGACATGGCGCCAAAGCCACCAGAATTGCAAAACAGGCTTACGTTGCGCAGCAGGTAAATGGGAAGATCATTGTCATGCAGATCACAGATTAGAGCCAGATGATGAGCTTCCTCCGCTTGTAGATCGTCCAGACGTGAGTGCATGCCGTGCTTGTGGGCAATGTAGAGCGGAAAGTTGAGCAGAAACACCTTGGATACGAGCACCAGCAATTTCTCCACCTCGGGCAGTATCCATGGCTCTTCGGTGTATTGTGGATGCGTCTTGCTGATTGTTGGTGGGGCTGGTAGTGGTGGTGTTGATGGCGGTTTCTTGGGTGGACCGGGACCGTCGCCAGAGGCCCGTTTCTCTTCATCGCCGCTGGCTTCTGCAACTGTTGCCTTACTGTCATCACCAGCAGATGGCGGCGAGCTCGACGACGATAAAGTTGCATCCTTGTGCTTACTGTCGCTATCGTTGTCATTATCGTTGTGTGTCTCCTTGTCGGGCTTGTCGAATGCTGGCTTCCGCTGCGCCTGGGCGACAACTTGCGCCGCACTAGCCGTCAGTCGTTTGTAACTGTCGATCAAGTGATCGATATGCTTCAAATGCTGAACCGTGAGGCAAATGAGAGACTGCACCACCAAATTGAAGCGATCATAGTTCTTGTTGTCCCGGTACAAGCACATACACTGACGCTGTGGCCACGATTGGATGTAGTTGAAAGTCGTCTCAATCTCGCTCTTGAGCAGCAGCTGAAACTTAAGCTCCGAACTCGCCACGCGCACCTCATCTGAAAAGTAAAGTGTATGTACGTGAAGGGGGTGGGGGAGAGGTGGGCGTACGTTTAGACAGTTGTCACTGTGTAAATGCCGACACATTACAGGCTAAAAATTTTTGCTACTTACACAGCTCCAACAGATTTTGAAAATCGGCGCAAACCTCGCACATCGCTCTAGTTTGTGCGGCTCCACCGAAAGCCGTAGCTGCAGCTGCTTCTACTTCTTAAGATCCGTTTGCTTTGCCGTTGCCGTTGCCGTCGCCTCCTCCGCCTCAGCCAGCGTTCGCCGTTGTCGCAAAGTGCAATTTGTTGGTGGGCTTTTATTTAATCTATTCAGTCCTTTGTAGCGTCCATGCAATTCCATTTATATTGCGCACTCAATGCCACTCACTCTCAAGCACACAACACGCACTTGTCGAACATTGCATCCAAAAGTACTCTTAAATTCTAGTAAATTTTTATGAATTGATATATTTTCTAGATATATTTTCTGTCGATAAGAAACATCGCTACTAGACGAGCGATAGGCGGTCAAAGAATGTGGTGGTCAAACGATGGTTTTTTAATACAACCATGTATAAATGCAATCGATAACTCTACCTTTGGCAGCATTTTCCTTATAAATGTATCGGGATTATTAGATAGTTTAGTAAACATGATAATCGATAAGAAAATGTTAGGAAACAGCTGTTTGTTGTGACTGTTAACTCTGTATCAGGAACAGTCAACGGCTGTTTTATTCAATTCGAATGTCAGGCTCTTTTTATGAATACACTCTGTTCTGAGAACCCATTGTATTCTTTACGCGGTTTTTGAAACATTTTTCAATAAGCTAAAAAAATCTTTCTGGTTTTTTTTTTTATAACTGGAATTGATTCTAAAGTACATTCATGTTTCCTGCTAATAACATTTCAGTAAATGTTAAAATGTTTGGGTGCCCACACTTTGCCTGCTCACTTTGTACGCTCTGACAACTTCGATAAATCGCCGCCGCTTTGTCAATTCATTCCCGCAGCGGCACTCATTTGTTTACAAATTTTGTGAATAAAACATTCAACTAGAGTTCATAATTCAACATGGACGAGTGCGTTATGGAGACCAGCTCACCTACCGACACCAACCCTGAGCTTAACTTCAACATAGATGACGAGAAAATGCAGTTGCAAGAGCATCGCGCCAGCGGCGTTAGCGGCAATGTTGCCGCAGGGGACGGCGGGGACAGGCAGACCGCTGCCGGTGTTTGTTATTGGTATGCACATGTGAGCCGACGTTTTATTCGATAAGCACACTTGGAATTGTTTGTGTTATGAATTTGCAGCGGCAAGGAGCGCAACCTGAACGTGATTGAGCTACTTTGCGCGACTTGCTCGCGATGGATTCACGAATCCTGCATCACTTATCAGCTGGGAAAAGGAAAGCTGCTGCCGTTCGTCACAAACTATGTATTTGTGTGTAAAACATGTTCTGCCACGGGCCTGGAGAGTTTTCGCAAAAGCCAAGCCAGTTAGTACAACAGATTATAACATTGATCATTCTTACTTTATTCCCTTTTTTTTTTTAGCAATTTCTCAGATGTGCCAGTGCGCCATTGCTAACATGCAGCAGGCGGCGATTCGTGAGGGTAAGCAGCAAATACAATTCAGCAAGGACAAGGAGATTATACCATATATCGAGCAATACTGGGAGGCGATGACAACGATGCCACGTCGCCTGACGCAGTCCTGGTACTCATCCGTGCAGCGCTCCCTCGTCAAAGACTTAAACACGTTGTTCGTTTGTGAAGAGCATGTGGAGCACGGCGCTATGTATGGACTTTTCCATCAGGATCTTCGTCTGATAAAACCCAATTACGAGGTCATGAGTAAAACTGGTGCTCTGCGCCTCACCGAGGATGGATACATGCAATGTGAGTCGACATCGACAAAATCATTCTATTTTTGGTTTTGGTTTTCAAATCTTCATGTTGAGTATTTGAGAGAGTATTTGATACAGTGCGTTGAAAATGTGCTTAGCGCACAATTTTCTTTTACCTACTATTCGCTACAGCTGACCTAGCACAGTGGGCCTAGTGTTGCAAAATTTTATGTGAAATCAAGCTAGTACAATGGCAATTGTCATTATCTCATTCTGTTTTGCATGCTCTTCCAAACAAAATAATCGACGTGCCTATGTGTGTGCGTGTATCAAGATTGCGAGAATGACAGGTTGTGTAAATAATTTTTGGCTCAACATTGTTACGTCACAATATCGGGCGCGAACGAACTGTTTTTTGCGCAACTTTTCGATCTATCTTTTTCGTGTTAATTGAGGCATGTCCGCAAAGAGAGCAAATGAGAGAACACAACATTCTTTTGGGGCAACATAAAGCTGTCAATGCGGCCAGATGGTTGCAAAGCAAAACGAACTATTTTCCGCTTTCGCTCGGACGGCAGCTCCCTCTGATTACTTTTTGATTGCAATTTTACTGTTTATAATAGAAATTGCGCTAACTGCGGTTTTTGGCACTCTTGATATCGATGTTTGTTTGGTTATTGTTTGTTTTTTGTTTTCGCTCGCTCTCGTCGCTTTTCGCCATTCAGACAATCGTAGCGAAAGCTGATCGTAATTCCGTTTTTCGGCAGTTTCTCGCTTGTCGTCGCGTTCTTGTCGCACACCCAAAAAGAATAAAAGAGAGACAAACAAACAAACACCCACAAAGATTACCGCAACGGGGTGGGGTGGGGCTCGTAAGCGGATACGCGCTAAACTCGTTCACTACAACAATAAATAGTTGTGTTGAGTGTGCGTTTGTTGTTAATTGATTTAACTCGCGTCGCAATAAGTGCTTTTCCCGCACTCCTCCCTTGTCCTCGCGATGACGTCAGCGCTGAGTGCAGCCTCGTTCGCCAGCAGCGAAGAAGATTGTAAGTGGGCCAACAGCCAGCTCGATGGACCGGCACATCCACAGCACCCAGTCGCTAGTCGTTCCCATGCCGTGGAAAATTCAACTGCGGCACAGCTACTTATAGATTTGTTTCCATTTTGCAGCTACGCTCGCTAAGAACAATAGGCAAAAACGAAAGTTTCCAGGCACCGATGCGGGGCCGACTGGAAAGAAGGGGCGTCCCAGCTCAGACATCACGGCAAATGTGAAGCTGCCGCCACACGGGTATCCGCTGGAGCATCCCTTTAACAAGGATGGCTATCGTTACATACTTGCCGAACCGGATCCCCATGCGCCATTCCGTCAGGAATTCGATGAGAGCTCCGACTGGGCGGGCAAACCCATACCTGGCTGGCTATACCGTACGCTGGTGCCGCATGCAGTGCTTCTGGCGCTGCACGATCGAGCACCCCAGCTAAAAATCAGCGAGGATCGGCTGGCGGTAACCGGTGAGCGTGGGTATTCCCAGGTTCGCGCCACACACTGTACGTAGCTGGACATGCCAAGATTTCGATCGTTGGTTCATTCAAAATTCTCGTTTTGACTGCAGCTGTGAACCGCGGACGCTGGTACTATGAGATCACGATTGAGGAGATGCCGGAAGGTGCCGCCACTCGCGTGGGATGGGGACGCGAGTATGGGAATCTACAGGCGCCGCTGGGCTATGATAAATTCGGCTACGCCTGGCGCTCGCGCAAGGGCACAAAGTTTACGGAGAGCCATGGCAAGCACTACAGCGAGGCGTACGGAGAGGGCGACACGCTGGGCTTGCTCATCGACCTGCCCGAGTTGCCATCGATGGACTACCTGCCCAACACGTTCAAAGATCGGGTAAGCGCATTATTCGGCATTAAATGCAAATACGAATTTACAATTAACGATCTACTTTATCAGCCGCTTGTTAAATTTAAATCACATTTGTACTACGAAGACAAGGACAAAATAACGGAGACACTGAAGAACCTGCACATCCTGCAGGGCAGTCGAATTGAGTTCTTCAAGAATGGCCGGTCGCAGGGCGTGGCCTTTGAGGACATTTACGGAGGCAGCTACTTTCCGGCCATTTCGATACACAAAAGTGCCACAGTCAGCGTGAACTTTGGGCCAGCCTTCAAATACCCCGAGGTGCTGGCCGAACGCAATGCGAAAGGTGTAAGTATCTTCTAGATATTATTGACTGATTTTCGGCTAATCCGTCTATTCCCTTCCTCCGCTAGATAAACGATCGCGTGGAGGAGTTGATCACAGAGCAGTGTCTAGCGGATACGCTTTATCTAACGGAGAACGATGGGCGTTTGCGTCTGGACAACACGAGTCAATAAACGGATGCTGTTTGATTGCGAGAGAAGCGTTTGAGAAAGGGGAAGAATTAATTATCAAATACACAATAAATTGTAATTTTAAGCAAATTAAGTATAGCAATTAATATTATTAAGTATTAATTATTAAACGTTTTTTAAGCAACATGAAAAATGAGACCATTGGTAAATAATGATAATCAGATTGGAATCAGGAAACTGTTCGATCTTCAATACCTTTATTTTTCATCGCTGCAATTAAATGCGCAGCTTGGGTCAAACTTTATTGCTAGTTGTTGTACACAATTTGAGATTTGGCTACTTAAAGGCTTTAAATTTTGAGGCACTGTACGGTATGTAGAAGGCACTGCTGCTGGCAAACTCCGAGCGTGGATGGTGAATCGCCGCCGAGATGGAGCGACCCGTTGAGGGCGTATTTGAATTTGTTGTGGCTTGATCCCGCGCCAGGCCATACTGTCGCCCATGGCGGGCATTGTAGTCCGCTCCATGACGAGTTGGCCCCAAGGCGACTCTGCTGGTGCTTTGGCCGCCACGTCCACTGGACATGCTCTGGCTGGACGTGGTGGCAGTCGTGCCAAAGTCTCGGTGTCGGTTCAGTGAAGGCAACACAATTGCGTGCCTGTTGTTGAGAAACCGGCTGGCTGCCATGGGCATGTTCCAGGCCGATCTGACACCTGCCTGTTGCCGCCTCTCCGCGCTGCTCGCATATGTCAGTGCCGCTGATTTCGGCTGCTGCTGCTCCACCTGCGTCAGCTGGACAAAGCTACGGTTGTTGAGCAGCCCGCGAAATCGCCGATTCGAGTCCAGTACGTTAAGTATCGGTGGCATCCGCAGGCGTGAGCGCGCCACAGTCGCCGATTGGGGTTCGATTGGTGCTGGCGGCTGCTGGGCGTGCTCACGCTTACGCAGTCTGAGCGCAACTGAGGTGATGTGTAGATCTCTGTCGAGTATGGCCACCAGATTCTGGGCTGGGCGCCGAAAGTGGCGAGATGACAGCATTGGCTGCTCGCTTTGACGCGCCGCTGTCGGCGTGAGAAAGCCATCCTCCTCCTCCTCATCCCCATCGTCGTAATCCTCCAGAGAGTTAAGGCTGAGATCTGATATGGAGTCTATGTCACCAGATTCATCTGGCGCTCCGTTCCGGCGACTGCTGTCAAAGCTTTGCTGTTGCAGCGGCTTCGCCTTGCGAGCTAATAAACTGGGGAATTTTCGCTGCCAGTCGGCAATCTCGTGCCGCAGCTCGGGCTCCAGCTCCGGCAGGGCCTCCTCGCCGCTCAGCATGCGGTCAACGCGTTCCCAATCCAACTTGTTCTTCTTGATTGCATCGTCCGCCCAGGGAATGGAGCCAATTGAGCTGCGGTCGATGCTGCTGGACGAGTATGGCACATCTTGCAAAAACTCCGAGTCGTCGTCCTTGTCGCCGTCCGGCTCAGCTTCATTGTTCGGATCGCCATTGTCGTCGTCGTTGTTGTTGTTGTTGTTGCCGTCGCAAGGGTACAAAGGCGCTTCATCATCGCGACAGTCCTTGTCGCCTTCCCCGGAGGTATTGTATCGCTTCTCTGCACCGAAATAGTAACGTCTAGCAGACATTAGACCATAAACGGGATCTGTAAACCGGTCGTGCTAGTTCCACAGTATTTAATTCCAGGCTAAGGATGTGAACGTGTCCCTTAAAATCGATGCCGCAAAATGTTTTAGCACAAGGCGGCGGCGGCGGCGGCAACAGCGGCAGCGGCGACTGACAATTGTTGTGTTGTGGCTCATTCCAGTTTGGCCTGTTATTTATTATCCTCTTTATGTCCGTTTCCACCCCAACCCCACAAGAAGCGCATGCGTATTTGCACAATAGTTCCGTCTGCCAGCAGCTTCAGCAGACCAGTGGATATTCAATGTACCACTGCTGATTTCATTTGAAGTATCTTTTGCAATCGCATCCATTTTAATTAACCCCAATTAGTTGAAATCTGCCATGCCAAAACTGCAAGCGAAAACTGACTTGGCCCCGTTGAGCTGGGTGGAACAAGTTCCAGTTCAGGGCGTCGTTTTTATGCGTTTCGCAGCACTGTCGCAGCCATAGAGACGCAATGAGAACGAGACATTAAAAATTAGACGATTTTTGCCGGCCGAGCGTGTGTGAACTCTGTGAAAAGGCTGTCGTCGTTAGGTTAATTTAATGGAAAATAATGTGGCACGAAGCCCGCAAACAGGAACGCCGCATACGCGGCCTCATTGTCGACTACCGGAAGCGTGCTGAGCGTAGGCAATACTTCTACGACAAAATCCAAGCGGATCCGACACAGTTTCTGCAGCTGCATGGCAGACGAAGTAAAATTTATCTGGACCCAGCCGTAGCGGCCGCCGGAGACGGCGACGCAATCATGCAAGTGATATTGAATACAGATTTCCCTATTTTATACGCATACATACAAAAATACACATATACGCATGCATACACACACATACACACACACAAGAGGCCACTCTTGTAATGTTCAATTTGCTCTTTGTTGCATTGCAGTGTTCCTTGGCAGGGACATCAGGACAATCTCATCGATCGCTTCGATGTGCGCGCCCATCTGGACTACATTGCGCCCGTGGTGAAGGGCACGAATGAGGCGGGCGAAAGCGAATCGGATCTGTCCGCCGAGGAGCGGCAGTTGAATTACGAGCGATACCGCATCTTGGCGCAAAATGATTTTCTCAATGTGAGCGAAGACAAGTTTTTGCATCAGTTGTATCTGGAGGAGCAGTTCGGTGCCAATGCGCAGCTGGAAGCCGAGCGAAATTTGGGAAAAAAGAAGCAAAAGAGCAGCGGCGGCGGCGGAGCTACCATTGGGTATTCATACGATGACGTCGGTGAGGCGCCCACGGTGGCCATCGGACCGCAGCCCTTTGGAACAGCTTTGGCAACCAGCAGCACAGCTGCTGCGGCCGGCGATAAGGGTGAAAACTCTGATGAATCCGACTCGGATATGGATATGGATGTATCCATAGACATTGGCAAGCTGGATACGGCGCAGGCACACGAGCTAAATGCCTGTGGACGCAATTATGGCATGAGGAGTAACGACTTCTTCTCGCATCTGACCAAGGATGCGGACGAGGCGGATGCATTACGGATCGCTCGTGAGGAGGAACAGGAGAAAATGTTATTGAGCGGACGCAAATCGCGTCGGGAACGACGTGCTCAAAAAGAGCGACGAATTGCGAATCGGCCGTTCAGTCCGCCTAGCTATGCGGCCAAGGAAGATCAGGGCAAGAATAAGGACAAGGACGAGGAGTCGGAATCTCGCTCGCCCTCACCAGCCGAGGGTGGCGGCGAGAAGATTACCTATATTACCTCATTTGGTGGCGAGGATGAGATGCAACCTCACTCAAAGATCACCATCAACTTGACCAAGCCCGGCCAGACGCTGGGCGAGTCCTGCATCAATGCGAGCAGCGGTGCGGCGACAGCGGCTGCCTCGGTGTCCTATGCACAAAAAGTCAAGGACAACTTGGACAAACTGAAGGTTATGAACGAGACGGCGAAGCGCAGCGGACGACGGCGCTCACGCAGCGAATCTCGCAGTTCCAGTCGACGGCGCAGTCGACGTCGCAGCTATCACCGTCGCAGCCGCACACGCAGCCGGCGCCGCAGATACTACACGAGATCGCGATCCCATTCTCGCTCCGGCTCTCGGTCACGTTCGCGCTCCAGCTCCTGGCAACGCTACACCTCGCGTAGTCCCAGCTATAAGCGGTCACGCAATCGCTACTCCTATTCCTCTCGCAGCTCAAGCGCCAGCTCGTACACAATGTCAAAGAGGCGACGCTCCCGCTCTCGCTCCCACTCGCGGTCCAACCGTCGCAGTCGCACGCATTCGAATGTTCAGAAGATAACCACGCCGCCTGCTGCTCAGAAAATCATCTGCCTCAGCACCACAACAACAGCAACGACTTCGAGCACAATGTTGATGACAACGGCGAATGTGCCACTCAAGCAGCTGGCGAAATCCGCAGATCAAACGGTTTCGACAGTACCCATGATTAGCTATCCATTGTCTTCGCGTGTTCTCGGCTTGACCACGGCTACGCAAACTGTAAGCAACGCAACGCCGTTGCATCCACAAGTGACGGAGGCGCCGCCGCCTCCATTGAAGCGCTACTATGGACGAAAGCGCGGCAACGACACGTCCTCCTCGTCAGCGGAGAGCACTGATCCCAGTGATGCCGAAGAAGACGAGGGAAAACAGCTTGGCAAACCCTTGCGCAGAGAACGCGATGATTCCGACGAATTGGATGTGGATACTGCGTAAGTGACGGCAGCCGTGTGGTAAAGTTAAGCAACCAATGAAGCCTCAGAATCGGTTTCAGGAGAAATTCACTTCCTCTTAAGATGGTAACGATTTTAATTAGCGCCTTCTCTTTCAGCTCGGAGCGGTCGCAGCCATTGATGTCGTCATCCAGCACGGGTAATCAAACAGGCAAATATAGTTCTGCTACCGAAACCAAAGTCAGTAAGCAAAACCAAAGTGTCCCATTGCCTCAATTAACTGGAGTACACCACAAAATTTCACGCCTTTACCCAAAAAACAATCCAATTCAATATGAATTCAAGTCAATCGCAAAACAAATACTCATATCGCACCACCATGAATACAATGGACTACCCCAGACATGGACACCCCATACCCTTGCAGAATAGATGTTACTTTGGCAATCCTATTATATGTTGAATTTTTTGTTTCCCTCTCAAACATCCAAATCTGACCATTGGTTATAGGATGGTTTAATGGGTCTGCAAGGGTATTAATTCTTCGGAGCACCGAAAACAACTGTTTGACATGTATATATCTATAGAATCAATATGTACCTCGTCCGGGCACAATATTTTTTTTGTTGATAATATGTTTTTGCCGTGCTCGTCTGTGTTTTTGTTCGTTCGTCTGATAAACCCTTCAATTTGGAATGTAGGTTATCTTTCGACACGCAAATCAAGTTTATTTCAAATGATCGATGTTCCTGATATCTTTAACTGCTGTTTTTGTACGCATTTATCGTAGATTATTTTCCGTAAAAAGGGTGTTATGGTTTTACGGAAATCTATTGAATTTAAATAATCGAAATTTTTTTTCTGTTTCCCTAAAATTGATACAACAACGTCAAATTTGTAAAAGTTATTTGAGAGCTAGAGACACCAGATTTTGTTAACCTGTATAAAGCAGTAAAGAAACATTGAAGTATTAAAGAAAACGGTTTAAAATTTGACAAAACAATTGGCATCAAGCACGCCAAGCACTTTAGTACAGGGTATCTTGCAGTTAATGCACCCACGAGCACTTGTTAATTAG
Source organism: Drosophila micromelanica (assembly GCA_004143825.1). Taxonomy (NCBI): domain Eukaryota; kingdom Metazoa; phylum Arthropoda; class Insecta; order Diptera; family Drosophilidae; genus Drosophila; species Drosophila micromelanica. Next base: position 56,511 of record SCDY01000097.1, on the reverse strand, counting down.
TAAATTCACTATGGTTCACTGGGATTTTTCGTGTTAAGCTGGTCTTAAGATAAATACATGATTAACAGGATTTTTCCCAAAATACAAGATTTTCTACTTTTTTTTTTACATAAATTTATGTTTCCCTTTTTGTTGCCAAAGCTTTTACGCAACGACGCTTTCGACTGAAACCAGAACTGACTCCAACTTCTAACTGGGCACTCGTTGGCGTCTTGATTGTTAACTAATTTTCGATGACTATTACAGGGATCTGGTCAGGCAAGTGGCAGTGGAAGGCCCAATCTGCGAGAGCGGCTTAAGCGCAAGATGCAAAACCTGCTGAACAGGCAATGTAAGCCGCCGAGTGTAGTGTGAAGTTCAATAATAGCAATCTATGCCGCATGGAGAAACAAGGACTAAGTACCAAAATATATTTCAGATAAGGCCGATAAGCGGGCAGAGATTGAAAAGACCGAGAGAGAGCGCCAACTACAGCAAGAACGCGAGGATGAGATGCGTGAACTGGCACTGAAGCTACGTCGTAGGTGAGTAATCAGTTGTGGGTGGCTTTTGGAAAGCCCTCTCACATCTCTTTATTCACAGGCGTCGCGAGCTGCGACACAAATACGGAACGCCGTCCAGCGGCAAACTCTCCGACAGCGATGTGGAGTCGGGAGATTCGGAAACTCCGACCCGCTTGACCAAATCTTCTGCACGTCGCAGCAAATCGCGTAGTTGCAGCCACAGTCGTAATAGAAGGCACCGATCGCGTTCTCGCAGTCGTCGCAGCAGCAGCCGTGTGCAGCGGAAACGGAGATCGCGAAGTCCAAGCCGCAGCAGGAGGCAACGATCCCGTTCTCGTAGTAGAAGAAGCAACAGCCGAACAGAACGAAAACGGAGATCACAGAGTCGGCGTCGAAGCGGCAGTCGGGACCGCAGACGTTCACGCAGTCGGCGCAGCCAGTCCCAGTCACGGCGGCGGCGCCAGCGCGAGCGGAGCATGGAGAGGACTCGCGAACGAGAACGGTACAGACAGCAGCATTACGAACGCACGCACAGCGTCCGGGATGAGGAACTGGCGCACAGCAGCAACTCCGGTGGTACAAATCGGGGACGTGTGGTAATTTCGGCGCCACCAAAGCTTAAGAAGCTGGTTGACTATTAGCACAACCAACGTACAGTAACGAAAAGTTAAAAGCGATATATGCACATCAATTGGTTATGACTGTTCATTGTTTTTAGGCATAGGCATATTTTTCTATTGCAATAAGCATTGTTAAATGTGTTTCTTCACACTTTTGCTTGAAAATACGATTTTTCAATTAACACATATTCGTAAGACAAATTGCAGTTGTGAGTGTGAAATATCGAAATATATGTATTTGTTAACAAACTATACTAGAATTATCCTACATTTGTTAGGGGATACTAATTGAAGGCGAGTGTCTTTAAAAATTTGACTGATTTGGAGTTTCTAAAGGAAGATTGCTTTTGGCTATGTTTTTAAATAAATAAATGCAATTAAATCATTTTCACATCATTCTTTAAAACTTATCATCAATCATAGATATGGGGTAGAAACGATAACGTTTTGAATCCTTTGACAAAAATGTTTGTCTGAATCCCACGAAATCTACGTTTTTGCGTGAAAATATAGACAATCTCTCGATACCTTGTGTTTACTTTTAATACTACTAATACTTCAATTCAAACTATTTCAAAACGTGCGATTATTTCAAAATACACTGTATTTGTATTGATGAAATGGTTCGATACTGATTCCCCATTAAATTAAAATGTCAAATGTGAACTCGCTAAAATATGTTAAAGTGTAGATATTTTGTAATGTTTTGGCATAAAATACAATATATCGGAATTTATTAGATCTTTTGTTTATTTAAATAAAAAGAACCAGCTGTGTTCGCTGTATTTCAAATTAACGCGCAACTATCGCCAAATATTCATATCGATGAGTCGAACTGGTTCCATTCGGTTTTGACATAAGCCGGCCACCAATTTGTTTATGTAATTGTGAAACAGCTGTGCGAGATTGTTGGCAACATGTTTGGCTTAACTTTTCGTCACTCCGTTCGAGTTTCAGCGCACAAGGTGAATCAATTGCTGACCACAAGCGGCACATTTGTCTACAGAAATCCCAGGGCGAACATGTCTCAGGAGCCCCAGTATCCGCCTATAGAGACGGCCATGAGGAAAGCGCTAACAGCAGAACTTAAGCCGGTTTTCTTAGATGTCACCAACGAGTCGCCCATGCACAATACTCCCAAGCAGGCCGAGTCCCATTTTCGAGTGCTGGTGGTGTCCGACAAGTTCAACGACCTGACGCTCATCAAGGTAAGTCTACCAACCAAATATGAGGTCCATATCGAATATGTTAACAGGCAGTTTCCTTGCAGCGTCATCGCTTGGTTAATGACACAATAAAGACGGCTTTGAAAGCGGCCGGATTTGAATTTATGCACGCTCTTTCCATCGAGGCGAAAACACCAAAACAATGGGAGCCCGAGCAGGAGCCGGAAAAAAGTCCACCCTGTCTAGGCGGCTTTGGTAAATGAAAGGCGATCCAGCAGGGGAAACTAACTTTATGTACAAACGGAATCATCCAAATCACACTTACACAAGAAAATATACACAAGGAGTAAATAATTAAATATGGGAATACATAACTTTCAGTTCGCTAGGGGGGATTCGTTTCAATGTCCCGCCGGTAACATCTCCACCTGCCTGCGAGCGGACAATATGACATCGTTGATGCCCACGCCGTCGTAGGCAGCGCCACATAATGTTAACGGGAGCTTGTAGCTCTTGATGTATTTCCTAATGTTTTCCACGCGTCGCTTGTGGCCCACTGTGTACTGTGGTATGCACTTGTGGAGCATGTGGACACGGCTGAACGTGGGCTCCTCCTTAATCTGCAGGATCTGGCGCACGTATCGCTGAGCAGTATCGCGAAGGTCCTTCTGAGTGGGCTGGTGGCCAAACCATTTGTCGAACCAGCTGCCGCCCATCATGACGGTAAGTATCGTGTTGCCGGCCATGTCGAAGCAGCAGCTGTCGAAGATAATGCCCAGCACAGGCAGATTTTCCAAGGGCGGCACCAGCACGCCGAAGCCATTGTGCTTCAACAGCTGATCCCTGTTGTACTGCATGTTGACCACCACCACGTCCACATAGGGTATGTTCAGCAGCTGGCCGGCTAGCGATGGATGCTGTTTCCGCACCAGCGGCGCCAACTGATGCGCTGGCAGTGAGCTGACCACATGCGCCACCGGCACCTCCGCATCGCGCAGACTGATACCCACGCCGTCGCTGGTGAAGCTCAGATTGTGGCACTTGCTGCTTAGGTGAACGTTGACATCGTGCTCGCCGAGGTATTTACGCAGTGCGCGCGGCAGCTGTTCCAGGCCATCCGCGACACCATACATGGCCCACTTCTCCTGGACAGCCTGCTTGTACAGCTTCGGCTCGCCTTGGGCAAACAGACCCAGTTGGCTTTCGTCCACTTTGTCCTTGAATCGGGAGTAGAGGACGCCCTTCAGGACGCCGCCGTACTTTTGTTCTTTCTCGAAGAGACTCTCCATGAGAAATCTCACGCTGATTTCGCGTGCGTCGCCGGCACAAATGCCACAGATCATTGGGCTGATGGCGTAGTCGGCAATTTCCTTGCCGAATCGCCGCTGGGCAAAGCTGTAAATGGACTCGTCCTCATTTTTGGCCACAGTGCCGCCAGTGACCAGGTCATGGAGCAGAGCCCTGTACAGGGGCTTGGTAAAGGGCGGAATGGTGCCAATCAAGCCTTTGGCACTGTTCGGCAGCATACAAATCTGGCCCTTGGCATAGAGCATGCGATTCCGCGCAGCCACATGCGTGCTCCGTATCGGCTGGATGGGTAGCTTCAGCTGCTCCACCAGCTCCAGGGTGTTCGCACCCGCCAGCCCCTTTGGCCGTATCGTGCGTGGTCCGCTCTCGAACAAAAAGCCGCGCTCCTTGTGCCACTCGGACCGTATCCAGCCACCGACGCGTGGCGATCCCTCGTATATGGACAAAGGCTTGCCAAACCGGCGCAACAAATAATAGCCGGCGGCTAAGCCACTTATGCCGCCGCCGAGTACGGCTGTTGTCATGGTACAACTGTGTGTATCTGTTAAGATTAATGACTAATGCTGTTTGGTAAGTTTCTTGTTGAAACTTGGCCAAGTCCGTGACAAGCAAATCGTAGCAACCCGGTTTCACTTTCGTAGTAAATATTTTGATAAGAGGAACTTGTAACGACTTATCGATGAATCGATAAATTTTTAGATTAAGGGCTGTCAGCCTACAGACAGTCCGCGGTTCAGTACTTTATAAATACCCTTTTCGACTGACTGCTAAAAATTACAAATTTCAAATATCTGGAAATATATAATTTGATTTTTCGTATTCTTCTCTTTTTCTATCTTGTTGTTTATTTTTAACTTAACACAACAGTTTTTTCCGATAGTTCCCAAACATCGTTTATTTAGATTATTTTTTAGATATTACTTACATATTTATTGCTTTGTGCTGTATCTTAGAACAATTGGTGTATACATATATATAATTGGAAAAGTAATCAAAAAGTAATAAATTTAAATTTCATATAGAGGAATTATAAATTTTCCTGCTTGCACAGCCCAAAAGTAGGCAACATTTCTGTTACAGACAAGTTTAAGGAAAATAACTTGCATATATTTTCATACGCCACGTGGGCAGATCGCTTCACAACCGAATAATACACACACACACATAAACCCACACATACGTGCATTCTTTGTGCGTTTTGGCGCCAGTTTTAATGAATCGGAAGCTTCGTCTGCGATGCCAGGCCCCTAGCACTCCGAAAAAGCTCAAAGGCGAGCTTGGGCTGCATAGAGCCACGAGGCGTCCGAGTTCGCAGCGCGCAGAATTGTATACGCTTCTGACGAGAAAGGTTGGTGCTTGACCTGTGCGCGTCGTGTGCCTGTGTGAAAAGTAATGAGAAAAAGTTCCTTATTAAATACATGTATATACAAATATATACATATATAAAATATGTACACACGTATGCACGCTGTTTGCCATACACAAATACTGTGAAAGTGAAACATTTGCAAACTGCGTATGCCAGTTAAAGGAAAATTTAGATATCCCACGCTAGCATTAAACCATTGTTAAAGTTTAATGATTTTTTTTGAAAGCCAGAAGTGATTCAAATTTGTGTATTCGGTGAAAACCGTTTGTAAGTTAAACGAAAGGAAAAGGAAAAATTACTTTTTCGTGGATGACATACTCAACACATATTTGGACAGAAAATTCAATTTACATTTTTCGATTGAGATATATAGATATACATATATGAATTTGTATATATAATTTATATGCATATATAAATATATTATGTGCGTGCGTGAAACTAAATCGGCGAATTAATGAAAACTAAAAATAATATTGATCAAAATAAAAAATTAAAACAATTGGCAAAAAAAAAATGTGAACTTTAGTCAAATTATTCTGTTTATTCTGTCCTAAAAAGAAAAAAAATGAACAAGCCCGCAGATACGCATAGCTAAAAAGATTCATTCGCTTACAAATACATATACACACACGCTCACACAGATACACACACACTCAGTGGCACTTTCATGTTCAATCGTACAAAACGAGCACACAAAAGTTTTTAACGACGACGAGCAGGACGACAAACGGCAAGCGAAAGGACACGATGATAAAGTCGATGGGCAGCCGGAGATATAGTACAGTGGCATCGTTCGCAGTTGTTGTTGCCGTTGCCGTTGCCGAATGAGCTTTTGGCCCCGTTTTAGCCACGTTTCGTTGTCATCGTCAATGTTATTTTTGTTGTTTCCTACTCGTCGCCGTTGTCGTCGTCGTCGTCGTCGTCGTTGGCGTTGGCGTCCTTTTGTGCGCGTTCATTGGTATATGTGTGTCAGTCAGTCACTGCCCGAGCATGTATGTGTGTGTGTGTGTGTGTGTGTGTGTGTGTGTGTGTAAGGTGTGCAGCAGATACCTACAAAGAAATTAAGCCCAATTCCAAATGAGTTCAATGCGCGCCTGGCCAGGCAATCGCTCTGTTTACATTTCGACTGGCAATGGCAACACTGGCACACACACACACACATACAGTCGTAAAAGCAGCATACTAGCGTGTTTAAATAATACTTACATTAATAAATATGAAAATCGTGTTTTGAGCCGTGCATGCTTCAAAAATACAGAGGCCATCCTTTACAGAATCGTGTAATGCGGCTTATTACCAAGCATGCATATGTGTGAGTGTGTGTGTGTGTGTGCGTGTGTGTGTATGTGTCAAGGAGCACAACTAAAAACTAGGGCAGTGTGTTTCCGTTTCAACGACAGGCTGCAGCAGTTCTTGGAAGCGTTCATTGCCTCGCACACGCTTCACGCGCACGGTTCGCGTTATTTTCCTGCACGTTCGTTGCCCCCGTTCGTTGAACGCATTCAATTCTTGGAAAATTGTGAATAATTTTTGGAAAAATCGTCAGTTTGAGTTTATGATAAAAAATTTAAATTAAAAGCGAATCGCTTATAAAACGGGTAAACTATAATATTTTATATAGTTGTGTCAGACACTGCGTATGCTTAACAGAAATTAATTTGTGCGTTCAATTTAAAAGAAAAAGCTCTACTCTCATTCGGACTAAACGTGAAGCACATGCGCGAAAACAGACAGAAGAGAGAGTGAGAGAGAAATACAAGAAAGAGGGAGAGTATATGCCCTGGCGAGAGAGCACGAGGTTTGCAAGTCCTAAAAACTAACGCTCAGCTGCTGTTTTTGCTTTGAAATTTGCTTCGCATCTTTATTTATTTATTTACCAGGCCGCATTGTCATTTTTCCAGCAGTTGCCCAGTTACTGTTATATGCCGTGGAAAATAGGAAACTACGCGAATACGGTCACTGCGAATCGGTAAAGGAAAATCAAAATTAATTAATCAGGCGAATGTTTTACAGGCTGTCAGGCAAAGTGTTTTGTGTAATAAATTAATCAAGTGTCTTTCAAGTTACGTGAACAAAATAGTTCGACTTTCAGAGCAATTCATATACGAGATATGAAAATAATTGTTAGAATCAAAAAAAATACAATTTTAATATTAACAAAATATTATTTCTCAAAAATTCCTGATTATAGCAAAGCTATTGAACAAAATTAATACAAACCAACGCACAATGAAGTTAAAAACGGTATTCTAAACAAACAACAACCAGTTTAAAAACAAAAACTAGTTTATGTAAACCAAGCAAACTCGATGATATAACATGCCGAATATTCTTATAAAAAAATAATTTAAGAAAACCTATAACAGAAATATTAACTAAAACAACAACAGCTGCAACATTATAAACAAACAACAACAACAACAAATCGTCTACACATTGATGTGCGATTTGAGCGTGTGAATGTTGGCAGCCCTGGAGCCCTGCCTCGGTGGTTTAGCCTGTACTAGGTGAGTAACAGTAATTGCCGAGCACCTAACCCCGCCCCTCAATACAAAGATACAAACACACTCTCCTACATATCTGACGCACACAATTTTGAAGAAGCGAATATGAGAAAGGACACAACCATATCGATTGCGGCTGCTAATTTGGCTCTAATTGCAAAAGCGAAAAATATACCCAAGCATATATTGAACACGAATCGAATAGCGAAACAGCTAACATGGCCAGCTGGTGTCCAAATTGTCACGAACTGCCACCGTTCTATCCGCCCATCTCGCCAAAGGTAAAATACTTCAATTTCTTACGTGTATAACACCGAAAGCTAGCAATTGTGAAAGCTCATTGTACTTTAACTGGCTATCGATGTGCGCAATCAATGCGATCCAAAGTCAGTCAATCCATCAATTAGTCAATTATATATTGGGGCCATAATCACCATTACCGGCTTATTCGGAAATGATTAGATATTAATCGTAGCGGGAACTGGCTTGTAAGATCCGATCTACGACAGCTGTTTAAGTTGACGAACAAGCTTAATTGCAACCTAATACAATACAAAAAATATTAAGTACAATTATTGTTTATGTGTATGTGTATGTGTATTTGTATATATGTTGTATGTGTGCAGCAGCTCGCGTGACCTTTGTAAATGTGGCCCAGAAACTGTAACCATATCAGACTGAACGGCCCACTCGCTGGGCCAGTAAGCCCATCGGCCTTGGTCGTGTCGCGACGGCAGCGGTCAGCAATCAGTGGTCAAAATCAGCGGGCCAAGTGCGACCCATAAATTGCTCAAAAAGCCGAAGGGTATTTGTCAACTCGTTGCTTGTCGCTTTGCATTTGCCACAGTCTCAGTCTCTGTTCCTATCTTTTTGTTCTTTACCCATTCTTGGCTTTCTACCATTTGACGGACATGCGTCACGTTATCTATATACCCCACAAACGACCACCCGCACACCCCCCATAAAATCAATAGTTCGCAATGTAAATTATTACCACTTGGTCGACGTTTGACTTCATCCATTTGATTGCCGCCTCAAGCCCGCACCGCTGTCCGCTGTCCGCCGGCTCAGTCTTCTGGCATAATTTATATCGCTCTTCTATCTAAACGCCGTGGGACTTGCTTATTAGTATACGGCGTATCTTAAGTCCAGTTAAGACGCTTTGACGTAAATTCCTGGCCCAAGTGGGACAAAGTACCAAACAACATTCTAAAAAACAACAAGAATATAATAAAAATGCAATCAATTGCCGCAGTTGAATAGTTTATTTATTTATTTTTCGCCGTAAACAAATGAACTATGCGTAGGTATTTACAAATCACAACTGCTAATGGTTGTCAACGACATTCGAGGTACAATAAGTATATAATATATACCAATGAATCAATGATCAATGAGTCATTTACAATCTTTTAAGTTGCTTTTTTTGTCTAAGGTAAACAGTACAACATATAGGAAATACGCCTGTCATTATCCTAAACAGATGAAGAGTGTCAATAGTGCAGAATAATGCTTAATTTGAATTAATTAATCCACTAAGAATCTAGATTGTTTTCTACAAATTAATAATGCAAATAAGCCACGTTTTGTAATTATTAAGTCTGTAATTGACAGTAGTTGCTTATTTTAGATGAAAAAATCAAACTATTTTATATTAATTTCACAATGTGCCCATAAGCATTTATGGTGGAATTTTTGCTTAACTCTGCCTGTTCAAATGTGATTTAAGAATTTGATTTCTAGTATCCTGTTGAGTAGAGATAGTCGTGTGTCCGATTTTCTTAATAGTAATACGAAGCGTAAAGCATGTCACGACACCTTCTTGAATCCATTAAAATAAGTATAATGCTAAGAAGAAGGAGGTATCATTGACTTGTCGAACTCGGCAACTACACGAACTAGAATTATAAATTTTGACTTTTTTAATTCGTATATACCATGCACAAATTAATTTTATTAAATGATCGATAATCCATCATGTTTTCTTGCTATCGATATTTATCGCTTTTTTGAACCGATTTTTTTTTGACCTACCTAAGAAACTATAAAATTTGGTTCAATATTTTTGCGTAATATACATATGTTTACTTCATAAAGAAAACATAAAGAAAATTTCATACCGATCATAATTTCAGTTTATAAGTTATTCAAGAATTTAGTTTCCTTAGTTGAGATACTTAAAAAAAAATACAGTTGTGGATATAATTTGACAATTTCAAGGTTAACGGCAATTTAAAAATACTCACCTGAATTATTTTAATTGACCAAATGAAATGACACGATAAACTCAGTCGTTGCATGTAACAAGAACTATAAATAAAATGCAGCAGCTGTTACTGATGAGCAATTATGGCCAGTGGAAATGCATAGTTAACACGAGGGGCAAGACGAGGAGCTTGTTTCCATGTTGACGGAAACGACAAGCTGGTTTGCTTTTGTTGTTGTTGTTGTTGGTCTATCCCCGCAGGAAATAGCAAACAAAGCGCGTAAATTATGAAACGACAGCTTACTGGCAACGTGGCGTGACTGGGCTGAGTTAGGCCGAGTTAACCTGGCTTACACGGGGGCGTTAGACGAAGCGACAGGTCACAGAAAAGGAATGCAAAAATTTTAGATGTGTATGTGTATGTGTACACATTTATTTGTGCTTAGCTGCGGCACTGAGCAAAAAAAAAAAACAAGGGAACTCATATTTTATTTATTTATATTTTCCCCTGCTGTTGTTCTTGTTGTAATAATAATTCATTGTTGGCATCTCACGCACACATTGATACACACATACAGATTGGTGTACAGTTCTATTGTATAAACATGTGTATGTTATAATACACTTTTACAGGGTATTATCAATTTGTGGTAAAGCTGGCGCACCTCTACAAATAAACATCTGTACATTTATTAAATTAAATTTGATAAAAATCAAAATATATTTTTTGTATTTTTTTTGTAAATTTGCTTTTTGAATAGTTTACTTTGACACCAATTAAGGCTTATTTTGTAATATTTTTACTTGATTTGGATTTTTTTAATTGAAGTATGTTTCCCTCAAAACTGCGAACCTGACTTAAAATTTTTTTAAAATCAAAAAAAAAAAAAAGTTTAGATATTTCGTTTAATTGATCTACCTATTAAATAAAATAAGATATAATTTATTATAAATCATAAATATATAAAAATTGAAAATTATTTATTTGCACCTAAAGTAGAACACCAGGCTTACCAGCTGAATCATCAGATGAGCTCATAATTCGAATTTAAAACATGTATTAAAGCGCCCTTCTCAGAGGAAGGTGATCAAACACACATAGAAAATATAAAAATAAATATAAAAGGAAGAGTATGTCAAATGCGGTTGGCATCAATGAGATTTTTCTCATTTTTCTGTTGTGCCTTTTAATTAAATTCAAGTTTGTCGCCTGCGTTGACAATTTTCGCGGTCAGCTAGTTAGAGAGAGAGCGAGCCCAAAGCAAAAGCCCGTTCCCGCGTCAGGAGATAGCACGCTGGCCAACTGAGCAGGCGGTGTTGGGCTCCTCATTGCCAGCGTAGCGCATTCATAACGGACCGTTTCGTGTTCAGTTGGTGCGCGGCGTTTGTGCTGTTCGCTCGGGTCACCTTTTTGTTTGGCTGGCTTTGGTTTCGTGCGTATTCAGCCGTGTGTGTGTGTGTGTGTGTGAATGCAGATGTATAATATATATCAATTTCTATATGTATAAATATAAATACATACATATATACGTAGTTTACGCCGTGATTCATTAAGTGCATTGGCCCCAGTGGCTAATTAATAAAATGCTTGCCATCAAGAATTAATTAAACAGTGAATTCAAGTGATTTTTCATAGATTTGAAAGTTGGCTAATGTGCATTGATCCATAATATCCATAACCGTAGCCGTAGCCGTAACCGTAACCGTATTAGAAATTGTCGCATGGCTAATGCTGACATCTTGAGCAAATTGTCGCCGCGTTCTGTACTCGTGTGCTGTGTTTATCTCTGTGCGTGTGTCGCGTACATTGCGAGATCACTTTAAAAATAAAAGAACGATTTGTTTGTTGCTATTTTTAAAGGCGTGCCAAGTTTTTGTGCCGCACTGTTTCATTTCGTTTCGTTGCTCTTGTTGTTTCTGTCGCTGTCACGTCTGTTTGGTGCTCTTTGGTAGCGTCATTGGCCACTTGGCCATGTCCAAAGTTGCCAGGGGCCTATATGCACTTGAAAGCCCAGCGAGCATCATCAGCCCCTGAGCGAGCCGGAGCCTCGACCGAAACCTAACCAGAATACAACATACTGATTGTACATACTTATATAGTGTATATAGAGCAGTGGCCGCAATGTAAGCAACTGAAATGGCAGGCGGTTTGATCGGCACAAATATCAGTGTATTGACAAATGTAAGCAATTATTTCAATTTCAAATTTAGCTCGTTTTTGCTTATTTTTGCATTTAATATAGGTTGTACTATATAAATTCACAACTAAGTATTTATGGCCTACACTTTCTGTCGTTGAAAACTATTATTTTTGTTTACATTTATGCGCTTTGCGATGCAAACTTGAGCCAAAAAATGTGCTCATTCTAAATGTCAAACGTGACGTATGTGTAATATACACACAGACAGACAGCTACTTATGTATGTATATAATAATGTATATGTATATGTACATAATTATTAATGGCTGCCGCCTTGTGCTCAAAATGTTGTCTCTCGTAGATATTAATGTTATTGCTAATAGATAATATTTAATAGCTAATTGGTAATTTAATTATGCGATCATCAATACTTATAATATACAATATAATATTGCAGGGGATGTCGGGGTGTGATCAAAGCACTGTCGAATCATTGGCCGATGATCCAACAGATTCACCATTCGATGCCGATGATTGTCTCAAAGTTCGAAAATATTGGTGTTTCCTGCTATCCAGCATATTCACATTCCTTGCTGGCCTGCTCATTGTGCTGCTATGGCGTGCGTTTGCATTCATCTGCTGCCGCAAGGAGCCGGAGCTGGGACCCAACGATCCCAAGCAGAAGGAGCAGAAGGCGTCACGCAACAAACAGGAGTTCGAGGGAACATTTATGACAGAAGCAAAAGACTGGGCTGGAGAGCTTATCTCGGGTCAAACAACAACTGGTCGAATTTTGGTAAGTTCCACTCAGATTTAGCATATACCCATGAATTCTTTCCAATTCATTCGATTCGCAAAGGGCAAACAAGTTGCGTGTAAAATTAACAATTTACATTTATTGTGCCACATTTCGTTGTGTTTACTGTTCGTTGCATGTCAACAGCGGAAGCGGCTAAGTAAATCAACCATTTCTATAAGCCACAAAAAGTTGCTAGCAAACTTTTTTTAGTGGCCTGAAAAAGCAGCTGCTTTGAATAAGTCTGAGAGAGAAAAATAAACATATGTGCTGATAACTAATGAAAGAAGCCAGGTGCCAGGTGTAAACATATTTATTTCAATATTATGCATATGTCGTATTATGCAGTCATCCATTAAATGGGTTTTTTGCTTAAGCCCAAATTTACTAAAGCGATTTACTTTCAGACATTCAGTTTAGATTGCATGACAATCGCCAAAAGTTGCCGACTCCGTGCTGGAAGATATAAATATAAAGGGGGTTAGGAATTACTCATATTCTCCCTGAAATACGAGGATTATTTTTGAATTATCAGATACAGTAATTACAGCTGTAATTCCCTGCTTAAAAATGTATACCTAGATATTAGGTGATATTAGGTATATTAATCAGAGATTGATAAGCTGACAAATATAGAACGCTTTTTATTTGATAACACACTCAAAAGAATGTTAAATGTCTAAATCGTAGACTTCGTTATATTTATTTTTAAATATTTCAAGAACATTTCAATTTTATAATATTATTATATTCGCTCTTAATTATTTTAGATTTTTGATTTAGAAGCGAAAGTTAGAACATTTTAGTAAGAATTTTGACTGATTATTAAATAATAAAAGCAATGACCTGAAATTTGGGAAAAAATCAATTTTTGTAATTTATGTGTTCATTCAGATGAGAAAACCAGAGGTGGAAAACCAATATACTTTTCTTTATAAAAAAGTTTGGTAACAAAAAAAGTTCTTGATATAATATATAAAACTTAATTTTTCAATTCTGTAGAAAAATTAAGTTTTTTTTACTGTGTTTTTTGAAGTGAGGCTCTAGTTATAAACGGGTTGAATTGTTTATAAAGATGGATCGCAGTGTTCAGGGTATCTCCTAGTCGGGCGGCCCCATTCCCACTTGTTTTTTTTACAAATGTAGACGAAGAAAAATTTGGTGTAGCATACTTTTACAAGCATACAAAAAAGTGTGCAATGGAATATTTTGTTTGCTCATTAAGGGAATTCACAAACGTGTAAAGACTAGTTAGCTGAAATTTTAATGTTGTGATTTGTTCTCAATTGGGTTGGCCCTTATCAGGACGTGCAGATTGAAAGAGGCCGAATGAAGGAATTGAATTCCAATTAAAGCCACATTGCTTCCATTATCACATGACAGCTCAATGCTGCGAAGACAACAAGCAAATCGAAAAAAAAAAAACAAGAAAGCCATATCACAGCAGTCTTTACTCGATAAATGGCACGGCTTGACGCGGCATGGCATTTTGCCATTACTACAACAATTTTTAGAAGAGCCTCAACTACAAATATTACTAATGCTCGCACGCCCATGCCCGTGCCCGTGCCCGTATCCGTGCCTGTGCCTGTGCCTGTGCCCGTGCCCGTGCCAACTCCCACGCCCACGCCCATAACAAGCTGTTTTGTGTGTGGCACATTTATCGATGGTTGTGCTCTTTGTTATATGCAAAGAGCCAGCGAAATGCCAACAACGCAACACAAATAATATCAACAACAAAGACTTTCAGCTAAACGGAAAACGGTCGAAATGAAACGAAATAACAGAAGATATGCGAGGGCGCCAAAGCAGCCACAACAAAATAACAGTAAATAATGTGGGCGAGTGCCAGGAAAAAGCCTAAGAAAATCGATAAAACAAAACTTGCACGTTTCACTGTTACCAGGGCCAAGGAAGACAGACGCCCAGCAAAACCACAGAGTACAAGAAAAGCACCGAAATGAAGCAGAGAAAGAGAGAGCGAGAGAGAGAGAGAGAGAGAGAGAGAGAGAGAGTTCGGGGCTTGTGGCAAATGTTTATTGCCAGGCCTACTGCCAACACGCCAATCGGCTGGCTGACTGCGGCGAATGTTTGTTGGCATTGGGCGCTGTTGCAGCTGTTAGCCCATTTTTAGATGCCTTCTAAACGCTTCCCCCAAGGCTTTACCCTTTGACATTTGCGGCATACCCTTTTTATTTTGGCTCTATATTGTTTTTGTTAATATTATTGTTATTGTCATGGTAGGGCTATATCTGTACTTAAGTATAGATTTCCTTTCTGCTTCGTTCTAACTTTCACTCCAATCGAGAGTTTTCCCCTTAGAGTGCACTGTACTGCCGTGGCCCACTGTTAATTGGCTTTACATTTTCAAGCGTTTTAAATGTGGAAGTTAAGCCAAAGTCCTGAAGCGCCATTTATGGCAACTTACGAAGGGCGTGTCGACCACATCCGACTGCATTTGGTCACGCCATAGAGCGGCTGTATTTCGGGTAATCAGCACTCTTTAAAAACCAAATTTTGTGGCAATTTGCAACTGCAACTGCACTGCGGCCAATAAACTAACCATTTCAAATTTTTATGATTTTATGAATTGATTAAATCCAGCTGGAATACAAAAAATTTGCAAAATTATGTAAAGCACTCATGTAATAACGTTTAGAATTCCAAAACATCCTAAATACTTTAAAATTTAGCATAAAAATAATCAATAAAATTATCGAACTTACTGAATAGATGTTTCCTTCGTACTTCAATCTAAATGTAATAGTGTGCAAGGCATTGGAAAAGTTTGTGATTGTTGGGCTCGTACAAAGTTCTGAAGGTGACGTTTAAAAAATAAAAACCAATTTGGCAAACCAAATTCATTGAGTGCGAGACAACGTACTCAAAACAATTGATAACTCGTGGTTCCGCAAAGCAGATGTTGCCTGTGCAACCAGGCTTTTGACGGCATTTGGCCAAATTCACGGCCCTTCAGTAAATTCAGCTCACATTTTCATGACTGTCGTTTCTACAGGCCTAACATTCCGGTCAGAATTCCACTAGTGGCGTCATAAGCTGACGATGTCTTGCCAAACATGATGTTCGATTAACCAAGTATCTATGTCGATGAACTCTTATAAGAATGCTTCGCAGCAGGCCCAGCCAAATGGACATAGTTGAATTTAATGTATAAAGTTGTTGTTATTGAGTTCTATCCTTTTTTCTTTTAAATACAAAAAATGTTCTTTGTAAATACATGACATCCGTAAATTTTTTGACTTTAATTGTTTTAAGTACCGGCAATAGGAATATTGCATTTGTCCAACAATCCAAGATATCCGTGGTGTATTTGGGTCTTTTCGCTAAGACTAAAGTGGTTTTTGCGTCACATCAAAGACATTTCGAGTCGAGCTTCTGGCCAAGTGATTGACCTAGTTTCGCATAGATACAAGAACAAAAATAGTCTCTACAATAAAAACACAAGCTAAAGAAATGTTATCATCTTTGTTTCTATACGAAGTTGCCGTTGTCGCCATCTTGGCTTGGGTGATGCATTGATTACCTCGAACTGGTGACGTCAGTCGTGGATGGTCTACTGATGGCTATAATAAAGGCCTTACGTCAACACCGGCTGAGAGGAAGATTCAATTTAATTAGATGTCGTTGGCAATTAAGTTAACTTAATGAAAAGACAACCGGTAACCCATGGCGTATACACAATCTTAGACTTTACATATCTGCACGAAATATTTTTGCATTAAGCCAAAAAAGTCGAATGCGAAATTTAGCATTATTGTTTCGCAAGAAACCAGATATGTAAATGTGTAAGAGTGTATCCTTCATATTTGCGTGCCAGCCAACAGCAACAAAATCAGTAGGAACATGGGACAAACTACTTAGATTGCGTGCGACTTTTGCCAAATATAGCTTCTCTTTTGTGCTTTGTTTTGTTCGATTATAAAAGTAATTACGCCTATGAGGCCGGCAATAACAATTAGGCACATTTAGAATATCACAGTGAAGTGGCAAGAGGCACAAATTTGGCTGAACAAGCATCCGGCTAAAGTTGATCCACCTTCATTGGCCTTTTCATTTTAGCAAAAAGCCCTGACATTTAACGGCCGCCCAATGCGAACAGCTGCTGCCACAGAAGTGCACTCGAAAAAAGGAAAAGAACAAGCGGAAGACACGCTGAAATTACCTTGTAAAATTTCGTGATTGCCGCAAATTTATCAACGAAATGCCTTCCACTAATTGCTGCAGTGATGCTGGACTTCGGCCCATGAATCAAATGGCCCATGAATAAGCCGAGCAGAGCAGAGCGGCGCTTTTGGCTGGCAAAATGCCATAGCTTAATTAAAAATTCATAGTTCTGTCGAATTTTTTCTTCACTTTTCTTTTCATCTGTGCCAAGAATTCGCCACTTAGGTGCGGTTTTAGCTTGCGGCATATTTATTACACAAAACCTTACACAATCCAAATATTTCTATATTGCAAAGATATATCACATTTTTAAACGAGTGAAATTTATTATTTTTTTTTTGTATTTAAAACTTAAAAAGTCAATCGAAAGACATAATTCGTATATTTTATTATTTTATATACCTTTATAACATCAGTTTGTGTTGTATTTCGAAAATAAATCCTAATAAACTTTTTATAAATGTATCTTTCAGGTCGTACTTGTATTTATACTCAGCATTGCATCGCTCATTATATACTTTGTTGATGCATCTAGCGAAGAAGTCGAAAGATGCCAAAAGTGGAGTAATAACATTACTCAACAGATCGATCTCGCATTCAATATATTTTTTATGGTTTACTTTTTTATACGAGTAAGTTTTACACGGTACATTATTTATTTTAGTTTATCATATAATAATTGGCTGTGCCATCAGATTATTTATAATCAGTTAATATTTATTTTTGACAAATTGTTAAACTTGATTGTTTCCTTTCATTAACAATTTTTTACAGTTCATAGCGGCGTCCGATAAGCTTTGGTTTATGTTAGAAATGTACAGTTTTGTAGATTATTTTACAATACCCCCGTCCTTCGTATCAATATATTTAGATCGAACATGGATCGGTAAGCGCAAAAAAACCACCAAATAAATTAATCCCAAAAATGTTATGCATACAAATCGGTTTCAAGGTCAAAGATATACATATTTTGTTATATATTTTAAAACTTACTCACATATATATATATACAAACATACACACACACAGAACTTGTTTGAATAGTTAAAGACGGATCGATTTGTATGCATGTAATGTGCTTTACTCTACATACGTATGTGTATGTGTGGCAACTTTAATTTGTGTCAATATGTATCATAAACAGGTCTTCGATTTCTTCGAGCGCTACGTCTCATGACTGTTCCAGATATTTTACAATATTTAAACGTACTAAAAACATCGAGCTCAATACGTTTGGCTCAACTAGTATCAATTTTTATATCCGTGTGGTTAACAGCAGCGGGCATTATACATCTGGTATGTAGACACACACACATTCACAATCACTGCACCCAAGAAAATAAAGTAACACATACAAACACACATACGCACACACACACACACACACACACACACTCACAAAATACACACATAGATTCAGCTATGCGTGACGCGCGTCTTCCAGCCGGCTCTGTGACAGATTTGCAGCGTGTGTTAAAGCCAGTTAAAATATCACGCATACGCCGCGTTGCACGCTGTTACAGAGCACGAGCTCGGAGGGCGTGCGCGTTGCTTTTTCGAGTGTCCAATGGCATAGGATTTGATATGTGCAATTTGAATAATCGCTGATGCGTATCTTTTTGCAATTGGAAATTGCAATTGCATTTACTTAAAATTTAGCTGGAGAACTCTGGCGATCCGCTGGATTTTAATAATGCTCATCGTTTATCCTATTGGACCTGTGTCTATTTCCTAATTGTGACCATGTCAACGGTAGGATATGGTGACGTTTACTGTGAGACTGTCTTAGGAAGAACATTTCTCGTGTTCTTTCTGCTCGTCGGCTTGGTAAGTTAAACAACAAAATGCTGAAACAATCAACAAAATACCACACACATTTATAGCAGAAATATGTACTACAAACAAAATTCAAACTTTCTTTTAGTTATATAGACAATGTTTTTCTCTCTTTCTCTCTCTCTCTTTGACTTGTCGAATTTACATCGAGGCTCATTGAGTTTAGGCCAAGCAACAGCGGTGTTTCTTTTGCTAAACACTGTGCAAAAATGTGTGAATGATTAAATTTTTGATTGTTACCTTATGTACTTACTGCAGTTATGCTCAAGTTTAGCTTAGTGACCAAGTATCCAAGTAACCAAACGCCTCCAGTATCAGTACCAATACCAATACCAGTACCAGTACAAGTAAACCATGTACCGAACGTAGTACTTTATATTACTCAATCTCGTACTCGTACAACGCGTTGTCCCTCTATTATATACATGCAACTACAATCCGACATAGACCCATAAGGATTTATCTACTATTCTATATTTTATTCAATTAATCTTTATAAAATGTATTTAAGGAATATGCTACGTTTTTTGTAAATACATAGAACGACTTATTAACGCTGCACCAATTTAATTAAGAAAGTTTACTTTGAAACTCAGTTTCATTTATGCGTTCATCTAAGTTTTGTTAGCTTCTCATCACCTTAAGCTTAACGCGTTTAACGTTTTAACGTGCGGTTTAATTTAGACGCTCTCGATTTGTTCTACTTCGCACTCTCAGTGACATTTACATACTTTATCGTACAGCAGCTGGTAGTTGTTTCATTTTTAAAAACAGTTGCATTTTTTTTTTTAATACAGTCGAACCGAATGCATGCAGTTTTATATATATTTTTACACATTTGAATTTTAAATTTGCCTTTCGTTTGGTAGAAACCGACACTGACACCGACATCGACACGTTGGCCAGAGCTTAAAAAAATTTTTAAAAATATATATATTATATAAAAATATTTATATATTATATATTATAAATTATATATTATATATAAATATATATATATATATATATATATATATATTATATATATAATATATTTTACACAGATTAGGCAGCATGTAGGGTCCTTTCAGATTGACGTTTTTCCTCATACGTACATGCATATAATCAAGTTGCCTAATTATCACATAAAAGGTATTTGTTTTTTTTGCATGCTTTAATGCTGGCTGCCGCAAATTTGATTTTATAAATTTAACCAATGCTTTTAGGTACGAATATTCAGATTAGCAAAATAAAACAAAAAATTTTATTAAATATAAGTCTCCTCTGGTGTGACTGCCTTGGCCTCACTTCGTACCCAGTATGCAGAAGAAGTGGTTTCTTTCAAAATAATTTGCTAAGACACAACAATCACTTAAGTTTAAACAATTATTGATTTTGCTAAACAAACTTGTTAATTTTGCTGTATTCGTATGTGTGGAATATTTTAGGCAATGTTTGCCAGCAGTATACCGGAAATAATTGAACTCGTTGGTAGTGGCAATAAATATGGCGGTGAACTGAAAAGAGAACACGGAAAGAGGTAGTCTATAACAATCCATATGCAATAAATGACATAACATCACATTTAATTTGAAAAAAAAAACATAATTCGAAATAAATAAATATAAATAACTGTAACACAAATACAAATCAATTAATATCAAGTTGAAGATCTAATGCATAGCAAATCTACATTTTGTTTAAGAATAGAAAACTTTTGACAAATTTAAAATATATTTGTCATTTATTTAGTCAGTTTTGATGCATAAATATGTATAAGATTATACGATTTTGTTATTGAACAATTTGTGTAGGCTTAGTTGTTTATCCAGCAGATATCTATCATAACTATAAAATTATCATAATTCAGAATATGCAGAATTGAGTAAAACGTCTAGGTGATTTTTTGCGATAACTGTTTATAAAACCAGAAACAAACTTTCGAACAAATACAATTGTTATTAGTCGCATTATTTTGATCGCATTAGCAACACAACAATTAATAAAAATAGTAATGAATAGTTACGTAAATTACTCAATTATTAAATTACATACTTAGTCTGTTACCCTTTAATTTATTTAATTTACCAAATCTATTTGTATTATGGTAACTCGCATACGAAGTTTACTGTCATGCAAAGTTCTACTAATATGTTTACTTTCATCAAATGTAGTTGTCAGTCAACTCTGACTAATCAGAGTCATAAATACAAAATTAACTTTTTCAACAAATATATCGAAACAAAAAATATAACATTTTTATCATTGTGTGACGCACTGATAAATCATAAAAGTTATAAAGTAAAGTTCCTACTATATTATAATTTCAATTTGTTTTTTTTTATATTTTCTTTTTAAATAAAAGCAATGAATTTATTTTTTCTGCAGATCCACAAGATATATACATTCTAACATGTATATTATTTCTTTTTAAATTAATTTAATTAAGGGTTTTTTAAATTGTATTTTGATTTATTGATTTAGTTTCACACATTTGTTTTGAACTAGCTAGCAATGCGTTTTATAAACACTTTGTAGGCGTGTATTTTATATTAAATTTGGCCCAAATTTGCTGTTCATTTTTTTGTTGTTAACATTTGATTTTGTGTTAACATTTTAATTATGTTTTTGATTTGCCATGCTTTAAACGTTTTGTGCATTAACACCAGAAGTACAAAACATACGTTTATCAATTTGATATAGTTAAAGGTATTTTTTTTTTCAACATTTTAAAGCATTTATGCAAAACTTAAGGCGCATTGTTGTTAATACATTTTAAAAGCATCGGTCACGCATTGCCAAATAAAATGTTACATCTCAAAGTACACGTTAATATCTTATTTTATATTTTGAAGAGAGTATAAGCTACATTATGCAATAATAACATTTTACTATTGATCTTTAAATAAAAAGTTTTGTGTCAGTGTCATCGTCACATAATAACTACATCGTTTGTTCAAAACTTTTTTCAGTAATTTATTTATTTTCTTTTTGCGAAAGACATTTTCCAGAGAAAATACAAATCCTATTTATATTTATATAATATATCTAATGTTAAACGCACTTGTTAGTAAAGTCCGGCTTGATCACCCCCCTTTAGCGCCATACTTTTTCACTATTTATAACAAAATATAGTAGATTTTTAAGCGTTTATTGAAATGTAAATAATACATTGGAAATTGTCTCAGATCTTCGGTAAGCCGAAGTTTATTTTATTGTTTATTAACTTTAAGTATATCATTGACTACAACGTACAATTTCTATTTTTCTTTAAGTTCGACCAATCTCATTGCATAACGTTTAGTACACCACTAGAATTGAAAAGTATCGCTATATTTTGTATCTAAAATTGCCATTACAATCCCCTAAATCTAAAAAAAAGTACTCATAAACCTGTGCTTAGTTGAGAGACGTCTTTCTCTCCGCACATTTCTAGGCAGCCAAAGCACTTTTCGTGTACAGCTGTAAATTTGTAAATTTTTAGACCTTAAAGTAAAAATGTAACTACAGTAAATACTTAGATGCGGTAAAAGTGAATATTTTTCCAGAAAACCAAACCAAACTGTATTTGTAAAATAATGTACAATTAGATGTAATATTGTGCGAATGCTTCAAACGTTTTGAACATGTGAACATGTCAATTATGTAAATAAACAAATATGAGTGCGTGAGTGATTGGTCTGAATGTCATATGAGTGTGGGCTGAGTTCTGTTTCCTTTGTTTTCTATTCTGCGTCGTCTGTGTTAACGTCGTCGTATATTTACGAAATTTCGTTATTCTCGCATTTAGAAATTTTGTGCATTCTTTTTAACACACCATCCAAAGAACAGCAACAAGTTAGCCAAATACTAAAACTGCAATTGTAATTGAAACAACTATTTTGGCACTTCTCTCTATTCTAAATGTGTATGTGTGTTGTTGAATTTAGGCTGTGTTCGCTAGTTGGATACCAGAAATCACTGAGCTGGCCGCCCAGAGAAGCAAATATGGTGGAACATATAGCAAGGATCCTAGAAAAAGGTACACGAATATGTTGCTGGCTAAAAAAAAAAAAAAAAAAAAAAAAAAAAAAAAGAAAACTACAAAAAATAAATAAAATGAACAAATAAATAAAATATAACAACAAAATTATAAATTACCAGACTCTATAAAACAACAATCGCTACAATCAAATTAACCAAATTTTTTTTATATTGCATTCTTACTAAACTTCAGAAAATGAACAACCTTTTAAATATATATTTTTATTTGTTGCCATTTATCCTTTTTCTTTATTATTTTTATAATTTTTATTTTAATTGATATTTGACGTCACTTGAATTTGCATAAAAATGCCCACACATTTGCGAAAAACTCTGCTCAGCAACTGCACAGTTTAAACAGTAATTTGGAAAAACTTACAGATCTTAAACCACAAAACAGTTGCCAGCAGTTTTGATTTGAATTTTTGTTTTGTTTTGTTTATTTAATGAGCAAATCGAATCAAAAACTAGAAAAAGATGTACATTCGAATTTCCCAAAAGGCATTGGTTTCTTGGTGGCATGTGTAAGAGGAGAGAATAACTAACTCTCTGCTGAATAAGTAATTTTAATGGGGCTAAAGCTTAAATGTGTCTTATTTTTTTTTGTCAAATCCTTCTGTAAATTATGTTGTCGTTATCTTTACAATTAAAAACATGCTTTATACAAATAAAACTTATTCGACTTGGCTTCCTATTTTTTTGAGTGCGTTTCATTAGGCTCTTGTCAGATAGAGAAAAAACAAAAACAAATAAAAAAAAATATTCTTTACTAAGTGGTTACCCAATATTGAATTATTATGCATTGTTGATTTTAACTGTATACACGTGGCCAAATCCAAATTAAAACTAACAATTTCTATCGTGTAACACGGCATTCACACATTGTAACAAAGGCTAACTCATTATCAGAATACGCAACGCCACTGATCCGACTCAAACAATATTTTACATAAATATATGTAGTTTTCCTTTAAGAGTAACACATATTGATTTTGTTGTACTTATTGCTGCATAACTTAAAGCATGCATCTTCGATATTGTTAGCAACATTTTGAAATTGATTGCAAACAAGCCAACAGAGCAAACAAACACATATGCACACACACGCACACAATCTTCATATTTGATTTGATTAATTTGTTTTGGGAAGACAATTTACAGAAGGGTTTGAATTAGTTGCGTGTGAGTGCAGCAAACACATAAGCACAGAAATCGATGAATTTTGGCACGTTTGCTGGCACAAAATCAATGAATTTTAACTACATGGACTCTGGGCCACAAGCATTTGTACAAAAACAAAAATCTATAAACAATATTTTTCAAACACAATTGATGGTGTTGTTTTTTTTCAATTGTATTTAAACAATTTACTCTTATTGCTTAGATAACAATAAAAATAAAATATTTCAAGAAAAAAAAAACGTGTTAGATACTTTGTATTTTTATTGTGTATCCAAGGCATCACCTTAGGTTTTACTGTTTTCTCCTTTTTTTTAAGTTTGGTAAAAAAGGTACATCGCGAGTTTTTATGCAACTTCAGCAGAGTCAATTTATGATAAATTGGTTTTGTTTATAGTCTTAGTTTCCCCGTTAAAATGCTTCGAACCAAATAGCTTTTTCCTATGTTTGGTTTTTGAACTTACTTAATAAAAAAAGTAATAATAAAAATGCATAACACTGAATTGTTTGTTGGTTTGTTTGTTGGAACACACACCAAGTTGCCGCTTAAGTTTTGTATTGATTTTAAATATGAACATTAATTTATTCCAGTTTTGTACACGTTTTATAATTCTATTTAAATACATACATTATCAAATGCAGTAGATATGTTTTTGCAATTTTATCCACTACCTACTACATATTATATTAAATCCACTTGTAATTACATACATACATACTCAATACTACATAACAAGAATATGGTACAAATCTGCCATATGAAACACAATTTACACAATTTACCTAATTAATCATCATTAATTAATTAAAGTCGTTAATTTGCTTGCACCTACTTAGTATGCCGCAGCCACGCATATATGAGTAATGAAGCTGCGCGAATCGACGCCGCAGAATTTCTCAATAATGTAATTAAGTCAAACAATTTATTTGTTATCAGTACTAGTTGCAGTATCTGTGTAATCGTAATCAGTATCAGCATCATGACTACATTTTAAAATTTTCCCGATTCCTACCCAAAAAAGTACACCATTCAGATACAAAGATACAATACGATTTTTGTTTGTTGATAGCTAATACATAAGTATAAACATTTATAAACCTTATGAAACACACACACAAATGATTCTACCATCTTTTAGTAGTTGTAGCTGCCAACAGTTTCTGTTGTAAATACGGTCAATAGGTGCCTTAGCACCAAATCCCCCCATCGAGATAGTTCCAAATTACGATTTGCATTGATGGGTGTGTGTACTTGCCACCAAATTTTCTTGCAGATATATAACTCATACCTATGATAATCATTACGTGATACATAATATATATATGCTCGTGTAAAAATACCGATTTATAATTTAATACATATTGTACTATTAACTATAGCCAACACGTACCCCCAAGAAATCGAAAGCCTACTGTAAAATTCTTATACCACACATGTGTTACTTATTAACCATTTGCAAACAATACTTAGCTGCAGACTGTTGAAATGGTTGGTTGATTTGTGAAAAAGTAACAAATATACTTTTGTTTAGTTTTATTCAATTTCGATAAGATGTTTTTTTTTTTAGTTTTCTATATTAGTGTTATGATTTCGAACATTTAAAAGCTTCAGTTTCGCAACTATGACGTCTGGCATTATCATAAAAAATCAAAAACTACAGCAACAATAAAAATGAACAACCGCCAGAGTAATTTTAACTTTCAGCAGGCAGTGTCGTCTACATCGTCGAACTCTATATATCTGTTAGTTGGTATTTCTCTTTGTCTCTTTCTCTCTTTCTCTCTCTCTCTCTGTCTTAGATCCCTCGCGTTCTCTGAGCTTCGTGTATGATTTTTGTATTATTTCTACCAATAAAAATCATTCAAAAGAAAACAAAACAAAATACTTCACTATCATCATTATCTTTCATATTGAATACAGGCGATTTTTGCAAGTTGTATACCTGAGATTATAGACTTGATTGGAACAAGAGCCAAATATGGGGGCACATTAAAAAATGAAAAAGGGCGAAGGTGAGACAAACTAAATTTTCTTACAATCAACAGACAAATAAATAATCAACTGATTTAAAAATATAAACAACCAGACTACTCCTACCACAAAAAAATAAACATAAGTCAAGAAAAATTAAAATTAACTAAAGTATTTACAGAATCAAAATTAAATTTCTGCAAGTGAAAAAAGTTAATATGGATTGTAATACAAAACAAAAAAATTAATAATTATAATATTGTGCAGTATTTACGTTTACTTTGCGCTTCATTCACACGAATCCTTTTCGATTTAAAATATATCTGAAATTTGATTTTGATTTCTAAATTGTAACCGACAAACATACATTATTTTAATATACATATATATATTTCTATAACCATATATACATATGTTTACATAAGTCCAACACTACATAAAGCAAAAGCCCTACATAACACGGCCAACTAAAAAGCATAGCTAAAAGCTAGCGGCAGTAATATTCATACATAATACTCATACGCCACGGGAGGCTTTTAACCCCGAAAAAAAGGAAGCAACACAATATTTCAACAACCTAAACAATCAATCACAAACTCAAACCGAATTCAGAACATTCGATCGATCAAACACACACACATACACACACCAAAATCCTCAAAACAAGCTTCACAAGAAAATTAAACAAAATTACAAATGCAAAAGCAAGAATCAACAAGAAAATTTAACACAGAAGAAAATATGTTTTGAATTTTAGTTTTCAACAACTCATTTTGTGTTTTTCTTTAAATTCTTTTTGCTTCTTTTAATCACCTAATTTCGAATTTTATGTGTCGCCTAAGTAGCAATAATTAGCTCTATGTAATTAAGAGCATAAATTAACTACAATACCAATTCAGTGGTGTTTAAGGCATTTTGATTAAGGCTCGCCACATAAATTTTATTTAATAATCTAATTTATTTATTGATTTTAATTTTAATTGGCATTTTAAAAACCATTGAAACCTGTTTCAAAATCTGTATCGTACTTAAACTGATCTGAGTGTATAATGTGCGTACTCTTAACTACCAAATTATCTTGTTGTAAGTTTAACAAATTCTAATTGATCGCCCAATTATCAACCTACTCTTCTGCTACTTTCTGCTCTTTACATATAACTTGGTCTACACTTTATTAATTTATTTTATTAGTTTTCCAGCGCTTTTTCTCGGCGCAGGTGTTGCACGTTTTCAGTTCAATTTTCAATTGCCTCAAAACATGTCTATATATCTATTAGCGATGCAGCTAAAAACAAAAACAGGACTTGGGTGGTCTCGTGGGGCAGTGAAATACCTATAATTGGCAAAACTAAAGCTGAATAATTGCCGTTATATATATATCTATTTTTTTTTTTGTTTGAATTCGTTTTGTATGCCATCTAGTCATGTTGCATTATATTAGCCCTTGGAGAATCAGTGATTGGTGTTTAATATTGTGTTTCATATTTGTAATTGTCTATATAGTCCTTGATATCAAAGTCGTAATTCGTATATATATGTATATTATGCAAATCAATTTTAAACGATCCAACATTCAAAGATAAGATATGCATATTATAATATTCCATTAAAAACAAATTTTGTACGTAAATATTAGAAAAGCATAAAACAATGTACACACACATACCTTCATTTGTCAAATGGTTAAAGACTGAATTTTTGAAGACGATTACAGATATCAACTTGTAAATAATGCAGCTGTCACTCAAGATTAACAAAGAATCAATATCTGTATTTTTGTGTAGTCTGTATAATAAATATCTCAGGTGTAAGATCTAAAAATACTCTTGGAATATACTTAAAAGCTGCAACATGTTTTCATTTGCAATTGTCTAGCCATGCATTTTAATTGTATAGTAATCATGTGACATAAAAGTACAAAATATGTGTGTGTAACATATTTTTTATAAATCAAATAAAACTAATGATGTTCATATATATACAAACCATATAATACTTTTACTCTCTGTCAAACCAACTGTCTCTCTTTCTCTCAGTTATCAGATACTTATCAATGTTGTAGTTCTTGAGAAATATGTATTTATGTCTTCTGCTATATACTCGATTTTCCAAATAATAAAATTCCTTATAGTTGTTATTTTCGTATCTTCTTGGTTTTTTTTTCTATTATTATTGTTTCACAGTGCTCTCTTTCTATTCTCTTTTAAAATTCTATCTAAACAACAATAAAACATGGTACAATCAATAAATAAATGAATTGGCTCATATAACAAGACCGAACACGATCAAATATAAACATCAATCACATAATTATTTATGCAGTTTTACGGTACACTGCAATTGTTTCTGCTAATCGATAAATACGTAGCAATGAACGAAAACAACGTGTATAGGGTCTATCATCTACAAATGGATTCGATTCGATTGATGCCATTTTTCACATATTTCCTTTACACTTTCGATTCCTTGACGTTTGTTGACGTGTAATAGTTGACATTTAGCATCAAATCAAAGTGTAATCGCTTAGGCTGCCGACGTAGCTTTGTGAACTATAAACTGCTTCGTCGTGAGATCAATGGCCCAAAAAATAAAAAAAACACGCTTTTACTTTTTACAAAGCCCTAATGCAGTTTCAGGTACCCAAGGACATTAAAGAGTTTGTTGCCATCGAGACCGCAGAAAGTTATACAACCCGTAACCAAAACACGTAACTGAAACCTTTTCCGAATCCTTCCAAAACATATACATATACATTACGCTCTTGTTATAATTCTCAACGAGCTCCTTCCTATTTCTTATAATTAATTTTTGGTTCTCGACATTTCACTTAGCCACCCACATTTCTACCATTCATGGCACGTATAGGATTCATCTGAAATATCAAGATTATTTTGTAAATTTTTTAATTTTTTGTTATTGTTCATGTGTAGAACACATGAGCTGTATTAATACATTAAAATTAATAGAAAAAAAGCAAAATGAAAATGCGTGGCCAGGCATCAAATGTTTAACTTTTCACGGAATTTATTCATTTCAAATGTGATAAAACACTACAGCAATAAAATATATTTTTATAATTCAGCACATATTTTAAAGCAGTAGACCACAAAAATCTTTTGCACTTTAGTTTACGTTTTAGCTGGTTTTCTCGCAAGTTTACATTTAATAAAACGTTTATTAAACACCAAAATCTTAGACACTGTAGTTGATCTATTCACCGAATTAGTGGAAATCATAAATTTTACATTTACATCAAAAATAAAAAAGAAACAAAAATTATAGGTTTAAATCAATGTTTGAAATTAAAAAAAAAAAAAAACTCCTTATTTATGTGAAACTCCAAGTGAAATATCTTGTGCATTTCTGCCAACTTATATGCTTTAAAAATCGATAATGATAGATATATGCCTCAATGACGTCTATGTGCTTAAAATATGGATTTTTTGTGTGTTATACCAATTTGAAATTATAACTAATTTTTTAAATGGTTGGTGGAGAAACACAATGTGCCTAATGTTCTTAAAATTCTTCTTAATGAAGGCTAACTGAAATACGGTAATAAATTAATACAAGTAACAAAGTTACTAGACATCATCAGACATCAACATATCTCAGCGACGTTGTATGATGTGGTTCAAGCAATCATCATCCACAAATACACAATATCACACAGAAGAATGCATGTTCAAATTTGTGCACCCTTGTAGCCAATATATAAGTAAGAATGAGTATGCCTGCCCGATTGCCTGATTGCATGCCTGTAATAACAGTATTTTTCGAATATGTTTCCCCGAAAAACACTATAGAACTTTAGTTGAATGATTATAAATAAACGACTCTGTATATACACAAGTAGAAAAAGAAAACTAAAATATATATATTTTAATTATGTAGTGAAAAAAATAGTAATTGTTGATGCTTTATACGATGCATGTAAGTTGAATATTTCCAACGGTGTGCGTAGCTAATCTTCATTTGTGAAACCTCTTTATTTATTTGTTTAAACTTATTTGTTTGAATTGTTGAATACAAATGCAAAGCGACAAGTCTGCTTTGCACATGTATATACCTGTTTTAAGTTTGTTTTTTATTTTGATATTTACAATTTATTACCATTATTTTCTGTTCAAAAAGGTTTCTGGGGTAGCAGACTAAATTCGTGCATATTGCAATGATTCTTCATTTATTTTTTTGTGTCAATTTGTATAGTTTTCGTATTTTTATTTAATAAAAATACAATGTAATTTATAATTATAATATTATAATAATGTTAACTGTTTTAACAACAAAATAACACTGATAAGTTATAATAGTAATCATAATTAAAACAAATCAGTTGATAACCAGTACAAATAATATGAAAATATTAATATATAAATAAATAAGAGAAATGTATACACACATGAAATATATAATACATACTTACATACCCACATAAATAGTACACTCGCTCATCAAACACACGCCTGAAAATAACAAACAAAAAAAAAGCGTTTCATAACTTGTATCCAGTTTGCTTCATTAAATATTGTATCATTGCCCATGGGCTGGTAAACAACTTTTAATTGATTTTATAATGAAAATTCAAGAAAAGTTTTTGTTTGCCATGGGTCCTAACGCATTCACACCCGCAAATTCATTTTACACCGAAATTCATAAACACTTAAACATTAAAATCTGCACACTAATACAGCTAAATTACATGAAACATATACACGGCTTACTGCATCCCACTCTTAGGATAAGTCCAATCCTTGCTTTGAATCGATCAACTGTCCAATACAATTTACTAATGAATTTCTCTTTATGCTGCACACACACACACACACACACACCAACTTAATTTTAGACATATTGTGGTATGCGGTCACATAACATACGAATCCGTGTCGCATTTCCTGAAGGACTTTCTGCACGAAGATCGTGAGGATGTCGATGTCGAAGTTGTCTTTTTACATCGGTAAGTTTGAAAACGTATTTTTTTTTGTTAAGAATCAATCAACACTAAGTATTTATGTTGCCAATTTGTTCAATTGATTTTTCGAATTTTGTTTTCGTGAATGTGTTGTATTATATAATAAATGCATAATTTAGTTGAAACCACCAATAAAAAAATCGATTAGTGCAGTATTTAAGCAGAATTTGATCCATCTAGCAGCAAGCAATCATATTTGATACAATGTGAAAGATTGCTTGCTGCCTTTTATAGAGAGTCTCAATCAGTTAAGTTTATGAATAAATTAGTCAGAGCACTTAATTTAAGTATTTGCATTACTCGTATTAGTTAATAGTTATCACGAAATTCAAATTTTGTTTTTGTTTTTTGTTATAAACCTAAAGTTGATTTACCTAATTATTAATATTAAAATCAATTCAATCATATAATATAACAACGTAATGTAAAACAAAATAGCAAAGAGCCCGACCTGGAGCTAGAGGGACTGCTGAAGCGCCACTATACAACAGTGGCGTTTTTTCAGGGCACTATGATGAACGCAGTCGATCTGGAACGAGTCAAGGTACACAAATACACGTCAAGGAGCTAAACACTTTTAATAGAGAGACACCACAACACACACGAACACAAGTACACTTCTATAAATACATACATACATACAAAACTACATACAAACAGCATACACTCACACAAAGATACTGAAATACCTGGTCAGTCAAGTCCTAAAATGAGATGAGCAGAGCAAAACGTGCTCTGCCATTTGGTCATTAGAACATAAAACTCAAAGAACGCGACACACTGTGAATGGGCTTGCACCTGTACATACCCGTATGTTTGTACATAGGTTTAAGCTCCTGTCCTTAACAACGATACGATCACAAACAATAAATAGTTAGCATCGATCGGCTGAAAACCAAATGCAAATAAACTTTCACTTTCAATGCCAACCTTAAGTCCCATAGACATAGTCCGCCATAGTTCGATGGGCTCTTGCGAGCTCACATCCACTCCCAATTCTCTAAATTTGCTCGTTCTCACTTTTAATTCTTTGTACTATAAATTTGATTTTATGCAATTTTTTTTAAAGTTTTTTTCCATTATGTTATTAGTTCACTTTACACGTGTCAGATATTGCAATACATTTTTCAAGAAATTAAGGATGCAAAACTTGTGGATACAGCTTTTGCAATATAGTAAACATTTTAATTACTATATTTTGTTTCCTAAAATTTTACAAGTTTTCAAAACGAATACTTTATAATAGTTTTATGTAAGACACTTATTTTCACTCTTTTCAATACCTACTATAAATATATAGTTATGTTTTTAATTTGTTCACGTTGGCTTTAAGTAATAATAATAACCTGCTCAATGGAATGTCCTTTTAGCTGAACTTTTATTCAAGTTTGAACTTTATATTATATGATTTGATAATTAATAACATAGAGAAAGTCAAATCAGTATATTTAAATTTGCTTAGAATAAGATTCAAACTTTTCATACATTTTTTGAGTCGCAGCACCTTATGCTTTTATAATACAAATATAATTTCTCAATTTCTTTTGTATCATATCAATTTCTAAATATAACCCGTATTAATACGGTCTTTGATTGCGCTGCACATTAACAAATAATTTTAAATATTATCGATGATATTTGAAAATGTTCCGATTAGATTTAAGTTTTCATATCTATATGTATGTAATAACCAAAAGTTCAAATGTGTGTATTACATATATGTACATATGTCTGAACACAAGCATATGTATTTTATTAGTAATGTATTACCTATGTATTACTATAGATAAGATTAGCTGGTAGATCAGATAATTTAAGGTAGCTCAAACACTTTAATTAGGGATTATAAACATCTACTTTATACTACCTATTTATAATTTTTTTTTGTACATAAATATGCAACTTACAATATATTATTTAATTTAGTTAAATTTAATTATAATAATACTAAAAATTTGTGGAAAAATTCATAGACCATTTTGCTGTTGAACATATTATTTTAAGAAATTCAAGCACTATAATTTTGCATTATTTATATATTTTTTTTCATTTGCATTCTTCCACGGCACAATTATCAACATTTGTGTATTTATTGTGTTATCACGAAACACTCTAAAACCTTTTGGTTTTATTGCAACCCATCCTTAAACTGTGTACGTTGGAACATCAATATAACACAATACTACTCTAAAAACTTTGTATTATTTTTCCAAAAAAAAAAAAAACAAACAAAAAAACAAATTAATGAAAAATATATGTACGCCCAAAAACTTTATAACCAAAAATTTAAAAGTAAACCACCCGATTTGGAACTTGAGGGTTTATTCAAACGTCATTTTACCACCGTGGAGTTCTTCCAAGGAACCATTATGAATCCGATTGATCTGCAAAGGGTTAAGGTAAAACAATTTTTCATTTTATATGTTTGTCTATGCTGGTTTATTTCATTTATCATTTTAAGTATTTTGTTGTCGTTTTATTTTGTGCGTGTTGGCCCAACTTCAACAAAACCAAACTAAACCAGACTAATTACTTCCTATTACCACACATACATACTTACAATAACGAACTCTCAAACATATATACTTACTATTCATATATGTATATATAAGTATATATCTACATGTAAAGCAACAACAAAATAATATATATACATATATTTATGTAAGTATCAATTATACACCATGTACTTAATATGTATTTATGTAATGTTTATATATGTATGTAAATCATAGCTATAAATGTGATCATTATATTCATTGTCGCATATTCCTTGCTGGCTTTAGTTTTGTTTACATCAAGTTATAACAATTATTTGTATCTACATATGTATCAATTGATAAATTGTAATGCGTTAGAAGCTGCAGCATTAAAGTTCCGAACTTATGTGTAAATTTGTAAATTGTAAAACACACACAAAATACTTACTCTTGCGATAAATCTCACACAGCAACTGATTAACACGAATACACTGTAAATTGTTGACGTTATTGTGTATGCAAACATTAATCGTGATTCATTTTTAGCTTAAGCAGCATAATTTTCAGAAATTTATTAATACGTTAATGTTAGTTTAAACTTATTTAAATATGTATGTATGTGCTAAGTATATGATTGCATATGTTTATAATAATATAATTATGAAATGTTTAAGTACAAATATTGATTACATTGTGAGGATCGTGGATTAGAAATTATAAGCGACAAAAATTGTAGGATTATTTATTCAGAACTTAAACATAGCTAGAAAATATTAAAAATAGGGTTTTCATTCATATGCTTAAAAATAAGGAAGCTTGTTTAAACCCTTAAAAGTAAAGATTTTTTGAATATTGAATCATATTTGAACGACTAAATCGGTTCGCAATATAACACACAAGAAAAATATTAGATTCGATTAGTTCATATTAAAATTAAATAAAAATAATGTTAATGGAATTCACTTCTTTTCAATTAAATTGAGTGGATAACATTTGTACGTAATATAACATTATTTACATTTTAATTTTATTATTATATTTTTGTTGAGTATTATTATTTTCATACTTGAATTGTTTTATTTTAATACTAATAATAAGATTATGTTACGTACAAATATAAACGCAGTCAGAAGTCGTAAAGGTATATAAGTATATATACGTAGACAACACATATATACCTCTACTTGAATATACCTTTTCTATATCTTCTGTAGCCAGATCTAAAACTTTTAATTCAATCAACTGTTCTTTGCTGCTTTTACTCTAAATATGTACATGGAAATAACAAATATACAAGCTGTAATATTTCGTGTTTTTGTTGTAAAGCTATTTAGCCAATATTTTATTGATTTATGAATGTTGCATGCTGCATGTGCGCTGTGCTGCATGTTGCTTTCGTTGTTGCGGCACATGTGGCCGTCAATAATAAACAGCATGTAGTTAATGTAGTTAATGACATGTGTACATATATATTATTGATTATGTAAAAGCCACTTCAGTTTGGCCCTCTGTTTTGTATATTGCTTTGATATTTTTATTTTGATTCTAAACACCCTGAACGACACGAGTTCTCTGTAAACCTCAATACCTCCACCCATGCACCGAGCGTTCGCTTTTTGAGTTGTTATTATTGTTGTTCTCACCTATGAACTGGAAGTTGAACTAATCCAAAAAAGTCCAGCAACCAAGTAAACACCAATAAATAAAATAACCGCTTACTGTCTCCCTATCGCCGGTGTTGCCAAAGCTAATCAAAGCCAAATATTAAATGTGTATGCAAGAAAACTGGCATCGTTGAATCGTGCCCAAAATCATATACACACGAAACACTTCACTTGTGACATTTCAACTACTTGTACTATACCTAGTTGTGAAGTCAATGTACGTGTAAGCCGCTTACTAACACTAAACTGTTAATACATCTGTGACACCCGAAGCGATCACAATCACTTAACAACATACAACATACAATGTACTTACCTACAACATAACCATTGAACATTGAACAGATCAACATAACAAAAACTAACAGAAAACGGCAATAGCTGTGCTTGGCTATTAAACAAAGACTTAGACAAATGACTACGAAATTTTTGAAAGCTCTTATCAACCATTGCTAATCCAACTAATGCTCTACAAAAGGTACACGAAGCCGATGCCTGCCTGGTGCTAGCTAACAAATATTGCCAAGATCCCGACGCAGAAGATGCTGCCAATATAATGAGAGTTATCTCAATTAAGAACTACAGTGATGATATACGTGTCATTATACAGTTGATGCAGTACCATAACAAGGTAACATATTCGGAAACGTATTCAATGCCAATTATCTAGTAATTAATTTTAATCTTTACAGGCGTACTTGCTGAACATACCATCGTGGGACTGGAAACAGGGCGATGATGTTATTTGCCTGGCCGAATTGAAGTTGGGCTTCATAGCGCAAAGCTGTTTGGCGCCCGGATTTTCCACAATGATGGCCAATTTGTTCGCGATGCGTTCTTTTAAGACGGTAAGTATTGCCAAAAGTGTGAGAACACGACGGCTACTCCTAACAAAAATACCAGACACAAGCACACAACTGGGGTGTATTGATATCCAGAAAGCAGGCCAATCATATATAATATTAGCTTTTTGATGACAATTGCTATTATGAAGTGAAGAGAGATGAAACGGGGCTGCCACAAGTCGGTCAATCATAAAAATCATAAATCTATATTATGTATGTACATCTTTAACCCCATAGTCGCCAGAAATGCAGTCTTGGACAAATGATTACCTGCGCGGCACTGGCATGGAAATGTACACAGAAACATTGAGTCCCACATTTATTGGAATACCGTTTGCTCAGGCCACTGAGTAAGTTGCGCAGCGGGCAGTCCAATTTCTATATGCTATAAACATATTGTATCGTATCTATAATTCTACCTACTATTCAACTGTGTACTTGTTAATCGTACAGCGTTGACAAATATCGTACTAAATCAAATACAAATACAACACAAAATATATATACAACAATACAAGATATTACAAAAGCATACACACCCAAACACACACACACACACACACATACATGCTGACACAGTAAATTTTCATTATCTTCTGATCAGTTCTAATTGATGTTGTAACTGTTTTACTTTGTTTGTTTTGGTTTTGGGAGATTTTAACGATTCTGGTATCCAGAGTCGTTTTTTTCGAGATACATAAATACATATGTAAAATTGCCTGCTTATGGTGTTAAATTATGATTTGTTTATGAAAGACACACATAAAACACAAACATAAAATACACACCACACACATCGAAGTACACTGTGAAAAATTAGTCGGTGTTTTATGCTAATTCTTTGTGTACTTAATGTTTTCAATGTTTAAAATGCCTTCAGTGTTTGCAAATACAAATGACATCCTTGCTGAATATTGTTTTCATTTCAACTAAGTTTGCAGCCAGACCTCTCTATTAACTCTGCATTGTTGGACTAAAAAAAGGAAGCGACACACAAACAAATTTACACTCACACATACACACAAACACTTACACAAAAAAAAAAGAAATCGAGAGCATTGTAAAACGCTAATTGTATGGTATCTTTGTGTGCTGTGCTCTCTAGATTCAGAGCTAAACTATGCAGCGTGTACTTAAGTTAATGTTCGATATTTATTTATACTTTTGTATTTTGTTTGAATTATGCTCAGTTGATACAAACTTCCTTTTGGTTTTTGTTGGAGTTCTATAAGCCATACGTTGTTCATAAAAATCTAAAAAGTGGCCGATGCTAAGCCCATATATATGTATATACATACACCTTTAATGCTATTATGTAAGGAAAGTGTAAAAGTGAAATATGCCAAAGCTATAGCTAAAGCTTATGCTAAATTAAAGCCTGACCCACGAATATAACCCCAAACACGCACACACATCCACACACATAGACACTGCTCAGAGATCGGACGTTGTTATATGCCCGATTGTACATAAATATGCCCCAAAGCGAAGCTCGTGTTTATAATGACTTTGAGGAGGCCAATGTCCAGTTGTAAGCCACACTATATTCCCAAGCGAATCCTGAGCCTGATCGACTAATGCGCATATGAGCCAATATATACATATCTCAATGATTCCCAACTTCTACTCAGTCAGATACAACAAGATCAAGAACCAGAACAATTACAAAGAACATGTACAAGAAACAAAAACAACCGCCACGTAGTTACATTAGCGAACTTACTAAATCCAAACCACAACAAAACCATTTTCTAACTTTCAGTCACCAGACACACAGGCCTGGCAAAATGATTATCTTCAAGGTACAGGGTGTGAGATGTACACCGAAACTCTATCACCTTCATTTACCGGCATGACATTCCCACAAGCCAGCGAGTAAGACTCCAAAATGAGAAATTAGCAAAAAAAAAAAAAAACAAAATTTCCAAAACAAAAAATTAATATTATTAATGAAACAACTGTATAAAAAATACTTTTGCCTTGTACAATATGTTCAATTAAACATTTTATTTATATAATTTGTCAAATTGAATTCTGTTCCGTTTGATTTATTCCTTCTACTATATACTTACATGTAACAAACAACTTTTTGTCCCCATTACTATATACTTACTACTACTTACTCGTACTTCTTAATTTACTTACCTAGTTTTATATACTCCTATGAAAAGATCTTAACAAGTGAACAATAACTCTAGAAGCAAACATTGATCTTCTTCTTGTATATTAAACATTTTATGTATAATTTGGTTTTTGGATTAAAAATCGCATTGCATCCGTTCGCATATAATAGTAACCAGCCACAAAGTACAAACAAAGTTTAGACCTTACTTAACTAGACACTGCTCGCTTGCTACCAACTCCGCTCCGATAAGTTCCAGTTCAAGCCCCGAATACCGATTACATAACAGCATATCGCCTAAACAATATACACACAAACTTTTGAGTACATCGGTACATATGAGAATCCAAAAGATAGCTGATGAATTTTAACCAATCCCACGTCCCACTTATTGCATGTGTTACACAGTGTATTGTTTTTGTGTGTCACCTTTGACCCTATGTATTACCACACGCAAAAATCACAGCGACCAACTTGGCTTTATCGTTTAATCAATTAATATTATATTTCAGCCACATTTTTGTTTTTCATTTAGTGTTTTGTTAAATTTTTGTACGCATGTGGTTTCGTCTGCTCCATTGTCTATAGAGAAAAGTGCAAGTATATTTTACAGTGTACGCTTTTAACGCACATACACACAACGCATGCCAAGTTTAATAAGATTTAGCTACACTATATAGTGTAGTAATATTTCAATAAGCTTAACTAAGTAATTATAAATGTTATAATCCATTCTGGGCAATACACGAGAATATATAATTTATTTAAATTTTTCCCCTGCGTATAGACTATGCTTCTCCAAGCTGAAGCTGCTGCTGCTGGCAATTGAAATCAAAGGCGCCGAAGAGGGTGTAGACAGCAAAATTTCCATAAATCCGCGTGGCGCTAAAATACAGGCGAACACGCAGGGCTTCTTTATAGCACAAAGCGCTGATGAGGTCAAGAGGTAAGTCGCCCTCGACCGCAGGGGCGTACGCACCCGGAGAGTAAAATGTGTTCGAATTTGTTTATAGGGCGTGGTTCTATTGTAAGGCTTGCCATGAGGACATCAAGGACGAGACGCTCATCAAGAAATGCAAATGCAAAAACTGTAAGCACACTTTTGTACCATTTAATTGACTCGATAAGACAGTATTTATGTCTATGTATGTCTTTGGGTTTCATTTATTTCTATTTACTTCTTGTATTTGATTTTCTTAAACTTAATTTTTCTCGAGAGTTTCGCGAGCAGCTAAATTTAAAAGTAAACTTTAAGTAAAGGCAATTATATAGTTCTAAGTGTTTCTCTTAAGGTTCAGGCACTTTATAGATTAAGCAGCGTCTCAACCGGCGCTATAATAAAACCTACTTACAATAATACTCTAATATGATTCCCATTGTGTCTCAAACTATCACAAAAAGAAAACGTATTTTTATTATATTTCTTTTGTGGGCGTACTCAAATGTCCACAAATGTCAACATCAACAACGAGAGTTTCACACACTAAGATACAAATCTACCTATCAATCACATAATAATAAAAAAAAACCGAATCCTTTGACGTTTATTAATATTTGCACATGCATACAAACTTGTATGTGTGTGTAAAAAACAGTACTTATGACCTGAACTGCAACAGATATCAAATTAAATGAAATACATAATAATACAAATAAATGTCATAACTTTGTCCCACAGTGACTGTTCAGCCCCGGAGCAAATTTGATGACTTAGGTAAATCTAAATTGTTCAACATAACGTTTAACCCTACACACACACACACTCTAACATAATTCTACAATACAACAACGACCAATACCACAACCACCCACTGAGTTTTCAAGTTATTCCCCCCAGATCCAAATTGGTTTAAAGTACGCAAATTACAAATTCGTTTTGTTTGTATGTACATTAAACACACAAAACGAATAAAATGATCCATGTTTGCCAA
Source organism: Drosophila micromelanica (assembly GCA_004143825.1). Classification (NCBI taxonomy): domain Eukaryota; kingdom Metazoa; phylum Arthropoda; class Insecta; order Diptera; family Drosophilidae; genus Drosophila; species Drosophila micromelanica. Next base: position 16,704 of record SCDY01000097.1, on the reverse strand, counting down.
ACCATTTTTTCTATCCTCTTTTTATTCTTAATTATACCTTTTGTATACTGCGCACTTCAACTTTTTCAGGTACACAACAAATTTAGTATATTTTTAAATTTTTTTTTTTGTAATCAGTTTATTGTTTTTGATAGTAAACTGTGCAATTAGTTTCAGCACGTTAAGAGTGTGCAGTCATGATCCGACCCCTCCCCAAGCCATTTACTCACAACTACTTACAATTAAAGAATAACCGTCCCGTCCCGTATCTTTGGATATGTGCAATTAATTTTTGATCACTTTTTTATTATGATATGCGCCTACTTTACTCGTATATAATCCACCACAATGCAACAAGAATTCAATGACTAACATTATAAAACATAAACATAGACATATTATACATAAATATATACATACTCCATTCAAGTATATATACATACATACGTTTTCTGATGGCTTACACAACGTACCCGTCTACTGTAAATATGTTTGTGCTATATGCAACCCCTGTTTTTGGATTTAACTATTACCAACAACTATTACCGAATTGCAATCATTACGATATTTTTGTATTTAATTTCTGATATCATTCTATACTTTGTATTGATAAGCCGAAGAGAAAAGTTTTGTGTTTTCTTTCATTTCTTTTCATTCTACAAGATGTGTAATGTCTTTTGTCCGTTATGAAATATCAATTGAGCAATAAAAAAATATTGACTCGAATTACCCTTTAATAAAATACATTGCTCAAAAAAGGAAGAATTTTCTTTAGTGCATGGAAAGCATTTACATGCATTTTTCTTTCTTTTATCCCAATTTGTTAAAAGAAAGAAAACTTCAAAAATGCTTTGTAAAAGATCTAATTTAAAATTAAAAAATTGCCAAGTATATTTTTGATCAGAATTTCAAAATGCACATTTTCCAATCTCTTTCTTGATAAATATTTTTCTCCCTCTTTCTTTAATATTTCTCGCTATACTTTATTATACTTTATACGTGTTGATCAAAAAGAATCCAATTAAAAAAAAAGTGCATGAAACTGAGCACAAAACCAATTAAAAATTTCTATCACATTATCACAATTTAAGAAACTTAAAACTCTATATCTAATAAATATATTTGACTCACTTTTGCAGCTTCCATTACTAATGAAATTTACCTAACATCAATTACAAATACATTCTCCCATTTACTATGTAGTAGAAATAAGTTATTCAAATGCTGCGTCGATTTCTACCACCAGTTGAAGAATATTTATGTTAAGTTTTAAGTTCTTTATCTACTTGGCGTGGCACTAACCCCACTTACAAACTAACAGCCTATTTATATAATATATTTGTAAATAATTACATAAGCGTAGATGTCCCTCTTAAAAAGTGTAAATAATTTAACGCAGGGTATTCACATACTTACTGGATACTACAACTACTTTATCATATTCATAGGGCGTTTTCCATAATTTTACATAAGTCGCGCAACTGAATATTAACGTTTATGTATTTGGTTCCTATCTAGTATACTGACTATACATACATATAAAATATATGTATCCATAACTTAGCTTCAATGTTCTCAAGTAGTTAGTAAGTTTACAATTTTTGCGTTGCCTTGCGTCTAGCTTTATGTAATATAATAAATTGCCACAATACGCTCTTAACCGGAAGTCGCAGGATCCAATGTATGGCTGTATATGTGCACAGAAATGCAGCAATCGTTTATATATGCCTAGTGTTAAGATAAGCTCCCAAAGATCTGTTTCGTTTGTGCGTATGAGTTATGTGGTCCTGTTACTTGTATATAAGAATATGAAATGCATAACCGTCTTACAGATGTGGGCATGATTATGATGCAGACGGGGATGGTCAACCAAGGTATCACATCGGTGATGAATACAATGGAGGGTACGCTTTAAAAAACACAATTAAAAACAAAACCATAATAAAAAAAAAAACAAATCCTAATAATAATTTCAAGTTTCGGTGCCTATATACTTATTTGTATATTATACAACGCCAAAATGATTTATTTGTTGCTGCTAAAGTATTGAACCGCATACCTAACCGTATTTTAATGCAAAGCACTTTCCAAAACATTTCTCCAATTAACTACTAAAATGTTCATAAAATTGTTTTTACAGAATTCATATTGATTTGTCCATTTTACTCTGTATGTTTTTGGAGAGTGCTAATTAAATTCGGTTAATCCAGTTTTAATCAGAAACACCTATGCTACGAAATAAACAATTATTCAATTTAAAAATCTAAAATAAATACTAAAAAATTCGCTTGCAGAATTCGAAAAAAATCGTTAATGCCAGTATAAATCAGTAAAATTAAACCCTTCTCAACTGTCTTCATAAATGCTATATCGATGTACGTTTAACTTATGCTAAAAAAATAAAAAAATAAGCTGCTAAATGCGATATACCGCATATATCTACCATAAACCAACCCCTCGCCCTGCTTAACCAAATGGAATTTCGATAGAAAAAGTAAATAGTAAATAAAACAGAAAGTGTTAAAAATCGGGGAAAGTGTAGTCGCAAGTGTGGTAGAACAGGTCTAATAATCAAACTGCGAGTGCTTACAACTTAAGCGATGTACTCTTAATTATATTCTGTTGTTCTCTCTGTTGATCTACTGTTCGCTCTATCGTATGTGTATTCTCAGTATAAATATTACATTAATATAGAGTTCAATTAGTTTGCAACGATTTCTGGTTTGATTCTTCTACGTCGCGCGCATAATATCATATAAAGAATATCATAACTAGCTTATATTCTATATTCATTAATCATAAAATACATACCATATATTTAATGAAAGTTCAAGTACAATTTGTGACGTCTGATTTATTAACAGATTTTTGTTGTCAGCTTTTTATTTGATAAGGTAATATTCTTATATTTTAATTTCTGTTTATAATTATTATAAATTATGTTATAAGTTCAATTGCTGATTGATGATTTGAAATGAATAAGAAAACCAACTATCATTACCTTACCATCATTTACCTATTCACACAAATCCTATACAATTCTGTTTTCATGAAACAAAACAGTGGCCACCTTCCGGAAAGGCGTCCGAGCCGTACAAATGGTTGGGCGTGCAAGTACGTATAACTTTCTTCCTATTCTCTCTCTCTCTCTCTCTCTCTCTCTCTCTTTCTCTCTATCTTTCTCTATATACAACCATACTTCCCCTTGTCTTCTCTACTGTAATATTTTAAGCATTCGAAACAAATTCAGTAAAAAGAAAAACAATAAGAAAACATTACACAATGCCAAAACAATCATACAACATACGCTCACTAATTTAAATTAATTGCTATTGCTTAGCAGTTCAAACCATCAACAAGACAACCGTTATGAAATTCAAACAGTTGTAGTCTCAAGAAAAAAACTAAATTATACTCAATACATTCAGACGAACAAGGCACACTGATTTTTGCACACATTACAACAACATCCAGACAAGTTCACACACAGATACACCTATAACCGTTTCTACTCGTTCGTTCTCGTAATTGTGTACTGTTCATAATCAATTTTTAATCTTATCTAATTAGTGTGTGTGTAGTACAGTCGCTAGATAAAAAATTCAAATTTATTTCTGCAAAATACTCAACTGACAATAAGTCAGAAATAATTATTTTCGTATATTTAATCTGACGTGTTTTCGTATGTATTCCATACTAAAATCTAAGTCGATATATATATTTATCTAACATATTCTCAATACATACATTTATCGTAATGTAAACATAATATTCTGTATAGCAGTATACATAAATAAATAATTATCTATATCTTGTATTATTTTTTCGTCATTCTATTCGTTGTTCAAGTCGCGACATTTTCGTATATGCTTTTTGTATTGGTAAGATCAAAAGTACCAAAGTTTTGAAGCCCTATAAGCAAGTTCTCAATACAAGAAGCATTTTCACTTTTGGATAAAATCTATCAAATATTTACCCAACCTATCATACCATATATGTAAACACACAACACTTTACTCAATTATATGTACAAATAAAAAGAAATACATAAATTTCTGATTCTGGGGTTTGGTCTTTTTTATGTTAACATTATCATACTTCTATATTCCCCTACTTGTACCTGTACTCGTTCGTATCAACTACTTCTACTACTACTACAATACTCGTACTGTGTATTTATATGTCTATGTGTGTGTGTAGAAGACGATGAATACTCGTTGTCAAGTAAGTCAAACTAACTCAAGCTATCATATATTCGAACATAAATTTTAAAGCCACAATTAAAATCGTCATGACAACATTTTTTAGGATTCACATTTTAGATTTTATAAATTTTTTTGTTTTTTTTTAAGTGTGTTAGTGCAAGTTGTTTCATTTTTAGTTATATTTTAAGTGTATTTTTCACCGTGTACACTTCAAACATTTTGGAGTATCATTTGTGCTGTAACAGGTTTTCGGTTGAAGGAATTTTAGCTAAAAAATTATTTAACTTATTTTAATACGTTACTTTGATCATAAGAAAACATTCGAAGAAAGCGAAGCAATTGTAAAAAAACATGTATTACGCACTTTAGATCATAATCACCTGCCTATCGCTGATGCCAATCTTTTCAATTATCAAGCAAAGTTTAAAGGTATTATTTAAATTTTAAGCAGTCAATTTGCCAACGAAAATACAATATATGTCAATCGAAGTGTACTTAATGCAGATAGTGGTAAGGCGACTCTTAGGTAGAGAAGTCCTGAAATTTTTCTTAAAATGGGTGTTAAAGTTATAGTGCATAATAGTCCAACTAAATGCTTTTTAATAGAACCACCAACTGATGGAAGAAAAGTTAATGTAATTCTCTGTCAAATACGCTTTCATTGTAGCAAACTAATACTTAAAGCTCTTAAGTACTCTTCACTTATCCAACGCCTGCTTTTCTTGCTTTTTGTAGTGTTGTTTTTTATACTAATGTAACCCACCTACTGCCAACCTTGTAATAACTTTTAATTATGTGCATGTTTTTCTTCATTATAAATGCACAATTTTTCAAATGTAAATACATATACTTTATTATCCATCCCAATAAGAAGTCCTAAAATCATTTCCCAGATAATTTGATTACCTTTCTTTATGTTTGTATAGCTTTCGGTTGAACACACTTTCAACATTTCTTTGGTTAGCTCGATTGAATAAAAATAATTCCAATCTTTTAATTTGTATTTGATTTATAAAGTTGTATTGCTTTATATACCGCAACTTTTTCAATTTTAGTTCATATAAACACAATATTTCCCTGATTATAAAAAAAAAAAAAAAAAATAAGAAAAAAGATAATTTGATGTATAAAACCGCAAAACCCAAATTATGAGCTTCACATAAAAAAGCATTGTCTTTTACACAAAAAAAAAAAAAAACAAAACAAAACAAATTTGATTACCTTAAGCTGTGCGATAACAATGCCTAAAATATCTTACAGATGAACACCATCCTGCACCCACATTTACGCCACCTGAGCTACCCAAGCGGGTGCATGTGCGTGGATCTGTATCGGGTAATGTCTCAATATCAGCTTGTATAAGATCTAAAATCACACAGTATTACTATGATACACTACGTATAAGTCTGCCCAAACTGTACACAAAAAGAAAGGTTTTTTGATCACAAAATCCGCGCGCCTCCCCATTAATTTTTTTCTTTTACGCATAACTTCACAAATCTTATTTATGTATTTTTTCGTAAGTTCTGTTTTTTCTTATCATTTGTAAGTTCATTTTGATATGCAAAAGCGCGGTACTAAAAATACCACCGATGGGGAATCAATTGAAGTAACGAAAAAAAATATAAAGTAAAATTATTGCATTCGGGCTTAACCGACTGCGCGATACTCGTAAACATTGTAATTACTAAATAAAATAGTAGAAAATGGTATTTATGCAAAAAAATTATTTTTTTTGGGCGTGACCGAAATATATATGGGTTGATCCGAAGACGCCACGGTCCGACTTATTACAGGCATACATTTTTTCGGACTACCGACGCAGGTTAATTGCAGTATATTTTTCGATTTTCCAGTCTCTAGCTCGATAGCAGACAGCCAGTCGGACATTGCCAAAAAGTAATTTAGTTTTTTTTACCTTGTGAACGAGTATTAAGAATAATTCAAAACCAAAATAAGAACAATTTAATAATAATAAATAGCTATTTATTTTTTATTTGTTTTGTTTTGCATACAATTGTAATCTTGAACAGAAATTGATATTTGCTAATGTAAACATTACAAGTATTCTTTTCGATAAATGTAAATGTTATATAACTATCTAAAGAACTGCAAATTTTATTGTACCAAAAACTTGTACCTAACAGTCATTTGAATTCGATATTGATGTCTACTTATTTAAAGCATATTTCCACTATACTTTCGTAAACATTTGTGTGTGTGTGTTGTGTTTTGTTTTGCATAAATATTTGCTTGTTAACTACACCATTTATTTATTGTGTCCACACTCCAACTCACGGCTACAATCCTAAACTAAGAATAATAACAGCCTCCAAGCAACTTTACTGACACGCGGCTCAAAAATACCTTTCTTGATTAACTTGTCCAATGCATTAACGACATAAAAAAATCTTCCTAAGCACTCTGCTAGAAAAATAAGAAAATATAAATCTTACTAATCCAATGCATCTGCTATATCTCCCACTTTTTCTCTTTCACATTTTTTCGCTGTCTATCTCTCTCTCTCTGTTTCTGTTTCTGTTTCGCTGTTGTTGTCAACAAATGCTGTAATTGATAATTTAACAAACGTAACTGCCATGCGAACCGCAACTACCACAGGTGATATAACACGTGACAGAGAAGATACAAATCGTAAGTGTATTTATGAACCTATGAAGGTACCTACTACTAGTACTAGTAGGTAGCTTGCTCCTCTCTAATCAATGGTCAATGACTCTCGCTCAATCTCTCCCCTTCCCCCACTTACTTTTGTTTGCAGTACTCAATCGCAACGTGCGGCGACCAAACGGCACGGGCAACGGTACCGGTGGCATGCATCATATGAACAACACCGCCGCTGCGGCGGCGGCTGCTGCAGCTGCTGGCAAGCAGGTGAACAAGGTAAAGCCCACGGTGAACGTGAGCCGGCAGGTGGAGGGCCAGGTCATATCGCCATCACAGTACAACAGGTGAGTGGCCGGAATTAAGGCAACCTAAACATAGTCAGAGCGTACATGCGCATACCTGTATGCACTCAGTGGTTGGGCGGGTTAGCACGGAACACGGAACTACACTTTTACACAACAGAGGGCACTCAGCTTATATAGCAAAGCAAATCGGTAAACGAGCAGACACTTATGGCCTTCGCTGTTCAGCTGCATTCTTTGATTTGTTTTTGTGTTTCCTACTTTGCAAACTACAACAAAACTAAACGTTATACGTTCGTTATTTGAGTTCGGTCACCTTATCATTATTTGTTTTATTCTACACCTAACATAAATAACACTCAGTTCGATGGTCTTTTAAAGGCCACGCCTCGTACATATGTAAATGATCTTTAAATATAGTTTAATCCTCCTAACACCTACTTACACTTTAACCATAATAACAAAAAGAATGAAAAAAAAAACAAACAAAAAAACAAGAAACAACAAAAATACTTAAAAACAATTTTAACCAGTTTACATGTATAAAAAACGAAAAACATTTTGTTTCAGGCCACCAGAAAATGATGCTAACCCTTATGCGGGCTATCAACTTGCTTACGAAGTTAAAAAGCTCATGTATGCGTCCATTATTTCCTAGAAATTTTACTTAAAACAAATTATATGAAGCTAAAAGCGTTTTTAACTACTACTATTACTACTACTACTACTACTATAAATTAGTATCCGTCAATACTTATTCAAACTATGCGCATTTCGTTAAACACACATTAATTGATTGATTGAAAGCTATTCCATACATCAATACCAAATACAAATGTTTACTATGCGTATGCGTAATTTTTTGTCACGTTGCTGTCTGTGTGCGTTCGTTCATGTATTGTATTTTTGTTTAAGTGTGTCTGTGCACAAAACGATTTTTACATATAACTCATCAATGTAAATTCGCATAATATATTCAACATCAGCTGCGTCATCTTGCCTATCAACATCTAAATCTCTCTCTTATACAAAAATTACCTCTTTTTTTCATTTTTATATAGTGTGTGGGTGCCACAAACTATACCTATAGCTCTAACTAATACTTATATACATTTAAATTAAATTAAATTCAATGCAATGAATAACTTGTGTCGTGTATTCGTATCTGTACTTAATTGTAAATAACAGTAACTCTTCAACTTTGCTTATATATATATGTCGTGTACATCATATTAATTCAATCAATTCTACATTCTTAAACCAAATCTTACTTCCTGGAGATATTGTAAAATATAATCGCATGTTTTAGTCACCCGGGCACTTTTAATTCAGATCAATTGAAATAAATCTATTTCTAATATGGAATTTTGTTTTGTTTTTTTGCATTAAGAAGACTTATAAGTCATATACATATGTACATATGTATATTTTTGGTGATTAAATTTGTTTCGATAATTTAGATCATTTATGTTACTATTTAATTTCTTGTATACAGGAAATATGCGCTTTTTGGGAGTCCCCTTGAGCGTTACGAGTTTAGTAAGCATAGAAACAACAATAGATTGATTAAACAAGTTTTAGGAAAAACATGTGTTGGGGTGGTGTGGGGGGGGTGGGGGGGGGGGGGGGGGGGGGGGGGGGGGGGGGGGGGGGGGGGGGGGCAGCAGTCGCATTAGGCGTCTCCCTCGTGCATGTGCCACAATTACCACTCAACAAGTACCCAAATAAATACACCCGAGGGCGGCTGCATGTGAATTGACCTGGGTCTGTTGCCAGCGCCGAGCGATTTTTGGAAACTTTTGGCGTAGTTGAACACTGATTTAATTCATATTCGTATTCATTCGTTTTGGCATTTGTGTTTTGATACTCGTAATTTTGCAACTGTTGTTATTAGCACAAGCTCTTCCACTTCTCTCTATTTACATACTCTAGCTATCTATCGTAACAAAGACACGTTTTTTAAAATTACATTTTAAAAGCTCCAAGTACTCGTATTCAAGTATGTTAAGTATTTACGTTTTGGTTTTTTTTTTTAAGAAACTCGTACTTGTAGCGTTACGAAAAACACTTTGCATTTACATGTAGCGTTTATATTGATTGGTTGGTAATCTGATATGCCATGAAATTGAAAAGAAACTCCCCATATGTGATAGACACACAGCCAAATACGAGTTAATAAATCTCAATAATTTGCTTGCCTTCAGGCCAACGAGTCGCAGCTCCGGCACAGGCGCACAAAATCAAAATGGCGGCGTTTCCTTGCCCGCCGGCATAGCGGATGATCAGTCAAAGGATTTTGACTTTGAGAAGACCGAAATGAAATATGACTCAACGGGCATGTTTCATTGGAGTCCGGCAAAGAGCTTAGAAGACTGCATATTGGTAAGCCCGAGTGTTTTCTCTAAAACTAAATATCAGCTTGAAACTCTTTTGGGGTTTGTGTTGCAGGATCGCAATCAGGCGGCGATGACGGTACTAAATGGTCATGTGGTTGTTTGCCTGTTCGCCGATCCGGATTCACCGCTGATTGGGCTGCGGAATCTGGTGATGCCGCTGCGGGCATCCAATTTCCATTACCACGAGCTGAAGCACGTGGTAATTGTGGGCTCCGTCGACTACATAAGACGCGAGTGGAAAATGCTACAGAATCTGCCTAAAATTTCGGTGCTTAATGGATCGCCGCTGAGTCGTGCCGATCTGCGGGCGGTCAACGTCAATCTGTGTGATATGTGCTGCATATTGTCTGCAAAAGTTCCTAGTAACGACGATCCCACACTGGCCGACAAGGAGGCCATTCTGGCCTCGCTCAACATCAAGGCCATGACCTTTGACGACACCATTGGCGTGCTCAGCCAACGCGGACCAGAGTTCGACAACCTGAGCGCGACCGCCGGCAGCCCGATTGTGCTGCAGCGTCGCGGCTCAGTTTATGGCGCCAATGTGCCCATGATAACAGGTAAACTGCATCGCACTAAGTTGGCCGAGTTTACAAACGACCGAACGAGAATTGTCCTACCTCAGAGATGGAGTGTGTGAGGTTAACCAGGCACTGGTTGGGTTGGGTTGGGGATAGGGTTGTGCCATGATCAGCCTCATACACTGCCAAGCCAATGTGAAGGAGGTGTTGTACTAATGGACACTTTGTTTTATTGTTGGTTGTCGTTTAAAGAACTGGTCAACGATAGTAACGTGCAGTTTCTCGATCAAGACGACGACGACGATCCAGATACAGAACTATATCTGACGCAGCCCTTCGCCTGCGGCACCGCGTTCGCCGTGAGCGTGTTAGACTCGCTGATGTCAACGGTAAAGCCTGCCTTTAATCAACCAAACTTAACTCCGACCAATTTCATTCCCGGTACACTACGCTCTCGTTTTCCCTTCTTCTCCCGCCTCGCAGACATATTTCAATCAAAATGCCTTAACGCTGATACGATCGCTGATAACGGGTGGGGCCACGCCCGAACTGGAACTGATACTCGCCGAGGGTGCCGGCTTGCGCGGCGGATACAGTACCGTCGACAGCCTGAGCAACCGGGATAGGTGGGCCAATATCTTTCACACCATTCCACTCTGGCTAATTAGCTCTGCCGTTTTATATTTGGAAATTTATTTCAGATGCCGCGTAGGCCAAATCTCGTTGTATGATGGGCCATTGGCGCAGTTTGGCGAATGCGGTAAATATGGCGATTTGTTCGTCGCCGCTCTCAAGTCGTACGGGATGTTGTGCATAGGACTATATCGGTTTAGGGATACTAGTTCTAGCTGTGATGCGAGCAGCAAACGTTATGTAATAACCAACCCACCCGATGACTTCTCATTACTGCCAACAGATCAGGTAAGCAAAATGATTGTCCATATGCTAATCCAATGCTAATCCTCAAATGCCCATCTCGCTAGGTATTCGTTTTAATGCAATTCGATCCGGGCCTGGAGTATAAACCGCCCGCAGTGCGTGCGCCCGCCGGCGGTCGCGGCACCAACACACAAGGCTCCGGGGTCGGTGGAGGCGGCTCCAACAAGGATGATAACTCTTGATTGTTACTGTGTAGCGCCTTAACTGATGGTCCTTATTCGTACATTTGAACGATGGAGAAGTTAATTTCGTACAGAGCATCGCATTTATGGCACAGATATTGGCATAAGATTTGGTTTAAATTGCGCCCCACAAAGCGTATACAAGTATAGGCATAGGCACTAGGTATAGATATAGGTATACATAGGTGTAGATCTACATATGTATCATCCACAAGCAAAGACACTACGTACCAGTTATGTCTATTGTGTACCTAGGCAAAATGTGACTAAATCAAAAACTAGGCCAATTGGCATAAGTTAGTAAAAAATTCAAATGCGTGCCCATAAATGCGTTACTCTGTACTTTTATATTTGTAGAGACATCGTACATTTTTATCCTGTCAAACAATCAAGGGACAACCACAAACCAGAAACCAACCAACGGTGAGTTGGAATTCCGCGCCAGTGTAAGATGTCTCTACAAACATAAAATCCATATATTTATTAAAGAAAGAACAACTTCTTTGACATCTGTCGTTCAATTGTCAGCTGATTGCTTCCCACACCATTCCGTATGCCTTTTAGAACCTTGAAATTAACATTTTATCTATAATTTTGTATCTATTATTGTATATCTATCTATCTATCCGATATTCTATTACGTTTACTTTTTCAATTTCTATTAGTTTATTGTTGTTTTTATTTTAACCTTGATTCATTTTTATGTTATTTAAAAAAAAAAAAATAAAAATTTACTGTAAAACAATCCGCTTAAAATCTTGATTTTGGCACAACAATCATAAGTTATTAAACTCTGGGTATGTATTTCTATCATTAATATTACAAGCATTTATTTAATAGAATTATTTCATTATATATTTTGTATTTTTAGTTATTCATAAATAATTTAACACTATGTTTTCATTATGATTTGACTTCATGGCGCTATCATCGCATTACAAATATTAAACAATTCGAAATGAAAATTCATCTCAATGGTGTGACGTAAGCAATTGGGAACCATTAGTGAGGTAAGCTACACATTAAACAAGGAAAACTAAAAGCTTTTCACTCTTAACTGATCACGAAGAAAATAACAAAAAGAATACAAACTAACATATGTGCATGGTTAAAATCTGAATAGCAAAGAGCGTATATTTCTGTTTTGTGCAAAAAGGAGCATGTGTATATAAGGGCAATATTGGCACTGTATTAAAGATGCAAATGTGTATATATAAAAATATGCAGAGATATGCAATTTGCCGACACTAGAAACTTTAAATATCTGTATAAGCAGCAATTACTACAAAAAAAACATCAACAACTACGCTACAATTTACATATTTATCTTTGTTATACATGCACACACATATGTACGCATAACAAAAAAAAAAAACAAAACACACACAAAAAATAAGAAAACAAAACTTGAAATACATATTTGAGAAACGCGTGAACCACCTCATACATTTTTAGTATGTGGATAATAGAAGGCAAACGGCTTAAACGAAATCTAAAAGTTGTATCAGCATTCAAGTTCAAACAGTGCATTTAGATGTTTCTGAGCATGCGCAAAAAAACGATTTATATGAGCATATGAAAATATAATTTTATTATAATGTTCGCAGAAACACAAGAAATTCCTAGCGATACTTAATTGAACTAATTAAATAAACAACAAAAAAAAACAATCAGCTACATCATGAGTATCTATAAAAAAAAGCAAAAAATAGTATGGGTAGACTTAATTCGAAATTTTATATAACAAAGCTTAGGGCGCTAGTCAAAACAAAAAATCGAAAAAAACACCAAAATAAAAATAAAACCCAATAACGGTTGTTTCAATAAAAGATATCTATTTCATACTAAAAACATCACTAAAAGTCATGTACAAACGTGTGCCGAGCAAATTCTAATTTATATTAATCATGGAATTACCATCCTAGATAAATTTCGATTCTTCAACTTGTATATGTATATGGCCAGAAGTTTCAGGTGTGCACACAGATATTTTTTATCAAGGCCCATTTCACGAAAGCGCTGCCGAAGCAGCTCATGAAAACATTTCAAACATAATTACTAAGTGTAAGTAGCGCATTGAGATCAATATTAATCAATAGAGCATACATACATACATACTTACACATATTCAGAGTAGCTGAAGATACACATAGATAGATAGATAAACTATCTATACTGAGCAGTTGACAAAATGTAGCTAGTAATATTTTTAGTGTATGATGTATGCGCTTTTTACGTGCGTGCCTATTGCGATTTACGAGCAGCAGCTGTGGTGTTCTAAACAAATTTTTATAGATAAATAAAACGAATGTTGGCCGAAAGATGACACTTTGGTCCGCAGTTTCACGACTTGTCTCAAACCCTTCTTTAGACTTTCACGTGCTTGCGCTTAAGCCGCTTAAAAAAACGCTCTGTTTTTATTTGTTTGTTTGTAACTGAAATGAAGTGAATTGTGAATGTAAATAATTAAGCTACCTATGATTATGTAATTGAAATCATGTAAAAATATCGTTGAAGCAACTGATTCTAAACACATATATATTCATATAATTTTGTTTACATAGTTTTCGGTTCAAATAATAAACACTGCCAAAGCGTATAGAAATCACATTAATGTACTTAAATAAAACCACAAAATGCAGATATTTATTTCAGTTTGATTTTCATCATTTCGACAAAGACGAATTCGAATAGACGAATAGCACACGACATTCATCATTTTATTTTCGTTTAATTCATTTAAAATTTATCACATAAGTTTAGCTTATTACTAATAATAACTGTAAATCGAATTCGAGCTTTTAATAATATAAAAAAAAAAACAAACAAATAACAAAATAAGTGAAATTATGTTGAATAGGAAAAAAATATATAAATTTAAGATTGGCTTTGGTTCATTGTGTTTTTTAGGAAAACGAATATAAAATTAGGTTTAGACAGAAAAACCAAAAAAAAAAAACGATAAAATATAAAATTGTGAATATTAAGTATGCGCCTTCAAAGTTACATGTTACATATAAACAAAAGTATGCATCTACGTATGTATGTATGTAGTGTGAGAAATAAAAAAAAAATGAGCCACTAACAATTGCAAAGTGCGGGCTAACATATTATGCATAGCTTAGCTTAAGCAAAACATGAGATGATTATATGGCAGCCAGTTCATTTATTGTTAGGGCTATAAAAAAAATATAAAATTAATATAGATGAAGAGAAAACAGCATTTGCAACCCTTGTAAAAGGCGTAGAATAAACCCAAAAGTTAAACATAATTTTTAAACGAATAACATAGTTTTAAATTTTTTAGAAATATTAATACTCACATACACACCCACATACACACACACACACATCACATAAGCGAAAACCTATTAACAAGAACAACAAAACGAACTCTCGATGTTGTGAAACTTGATTAAATCATGTTTACGCTAAAGAATATTATGAGAAATAATAATCAAATGATATACAAAATGCAAAACGAAAACTATCCACAAAAAGCTTATTAAATATAAATCGAAAAGTTTATAAAAATTGAACAAAGCTGCGTTCGGGATTTGTTGTGTTTCAATTATTTCAGTTTCAATGAAAAGCATGTCAAACAAAATTCTAGATACCCATTCAATTATGTAGATCCCTGCAACGTTTTCGCTTTGTTCAGAAAAAAAATATAATAATAATAATATATCGCCTAGTAATACTCAATGCCATACAACTAGACACAACTGCAACGTTTTGTAGAAAATTTCGTGAGTAAAAAATGTAAAAAAATATCATATTCGTAATGTAAAGCATTTTACAGTAGTTAGATAATTTGTATAGAAATCAACGTTTGCAGCTAAAACACAAACAATATTTGTATAAATTTGAGTAATAAACAAAAGTTTTTTTTATTTATTGCATACAACAACATAAAATTTATAAAATTTATAAATGCCGGAAAATAAAATAAAATTATAGTATAATTTAATATAATATAATTTCACTGCACTTTCACAACTCCCATATATATGCATATTACTTATTTAAATGTGTACATTACAAATGTATAAATTGATAAAAAAAGAAAATAAAAAGAAAACTAGTCAGCATAACTGTAATTGAATTTTTTAGTTGTTTTTTCGCAATTTATAAAATATATTTACAAGTAAAATTCTGAAAGTTTAACATAAGGTTAACATAAAAATTCTAATAAGCAAATGATTTATATAAAATCTGAGAAGGCATGATATAAAATTAGTTTTGTTTAAGCAGCAACACAAATTTTGAAAAGTAAACGACATTTTTAAATAACAAACCAAAGACCTTAAAATTAATATTTTAAACATTTGTCTATGAATAAATAAAATAATTATTATAATAAAAGTAAAAACCACAGATAACTGTAATTAAAAAAATGGTATAATAATAATATTATGTTGTTAATGTTTAAAAAAAAAACCTTGTTAAAATAATATTTCAAAATAAAAAAAATACGAATGCAAAATTTCAAACAATGGCCTACGCCAACAGAGTTTCTATATTAAAAGTGAAAAGCTCCAACAGCCCAAAATTGACCCACATATGGTAGGCCAACGCCAGAAATTCCATCGACCAATTGCGTTTAGAAATTTGCAGTCACGACATGCATAAAACGCACCCAATTACCAAGTCCAATTAATTGAAGGTGCGCGTTTCATAAACGCTTATGTCGCTCCGCATTACTCATTAGTATTGTATAATCAGCAATCTGACTAAACATATATACAAATGTGTATAAATCGAGGTACATAAAGACACCATTTTACGTAGTGGCCAACATTTGCTTTGTTTTTTATAAATATGTTTCAATGGGAGTCGCCTGCATTAAACACATTAAAAATTAAATTAAAACAAGTAAGATTGCTCTAGTCTGGACCTTCCGACTAGGAGATACCCTAAGCCCAGAATTTAACACATACACATACAATCGCGGCACTTAATGAGTCTTAAGGTGGTTCAAAATTAAAAAAAAAAAAAAAGTCACTGACAATCACCAACGTAAAATGAAATCTGCCACGCCGGGAATCGAACCTGGAACCCACAACTTCGTAACTTGCCAAAACTCAACCGATTTTGATGAGGATGGTCTTTTTGTTCATGGTTCGGTGTCTAGATGAATTTTACATTTCAGTTTCAAAACAAAATTTTTGGTCAAAATTCATGTAAAAAATTTTCGAATATATACCATAGTGTTCTCAGTCGTAACTTTGCCAAAACTCAACAGATTTTCATAGGAATATTCTTTTTGTTCATGGTTCGGTGTCTAGATGAATTCTACATTTCAGTTTCAAAATAAAATTTTTGTTCCAAATTCATGTAAAAAATTGTCGAATACATACCATAGTGTTCTCATATAAGGATAGGTCTCAACTTTCCCCAGTCGTAACTTTGCCAAAACTCAACCGATTTTGAATAGGAATGTCTTTTTATACTCATTCACGAAGTGAAAGAGTATATTGGTTTTGTGCAATGTCCGTCTTGCTGTCCGTCTGTCCGTCTGTCCGTATGAACGCAATTATTTTCGCCGCTATTGA